>PVJA010001311.1:84382-120097 GCA_004027025.1 Myocastor coypus
AAAAAAAAAAAAAAAAAAAAAAAAAAAAGAAGGAAAGTGGAATTTAGCTAAAGGACTTGGACACAGGAGATGTGAGAAGGGATTCAGGTAAGGGAGCCCAGCTCGTCCCTATGAGTTGGTGCTTACAACAGTGCACAGACAGTGCACAGACTGAAGTCTTTCTGTGTTCTGTGTCACTGTGTAGGTGCCCTTGTGCATATTTAGACCATTGTAATATCATCTGCCATCAGGCCTTCAGCAGAAACCAGTGGAGTCACCAATCCTTGATCTGCAGCCCCTGAAACTACAGATAAAATTCTTCACAGATTACACAGTTTGGGGTATTTTGTCATAACAACAGAAATCAAGCTAAGACAGTAACAAAACAGTTGGGGCAGAGAAAAAGTTGACCAAAACACTTCAAAGGCAACTTGAAAGATGGGATATCAAAAGAAAAGCTTAGAGAAGGTGCAGTCTATTGTTAAAAACAAAGAATACTGTGTGCTTTGCAGGGCTGCACATACACCTAAGAAAGACCCCCCAAAAGGCCTCAAATTCTCCTTTTGAATCTTAAGCCTCTGAACATTCAATGTTTAAGGCAATTACCTCTTTTAGATACTTACAGAAAATGAAAGCAGACACTGTCTAAATAAATAAAAGAATGGATACATCACTTCCCACCATATTAGTCAGATTTTTATTACTGTGACTAAGTACCTCAGATACTCAACTTAAAGGAGGGCTTGCTGTAGTGCAGACTCAGAGTGCATGCTCTGATGACTCTGCTGCTTTTAGCCCATGGTTAGAAACATCGAGCAAAAGCATTTGGCAGAGGAAGACTTCCCCTCATGGTATCTGGGCAGCAGAGACAGAAAAGAAGACTCAACCAAAGGGGAGGAGTTTAGGGACTAGAAAATACCAATAAACATATAAAAATTATGACAAAGAATCAAATGGAAATGCTGGGACTAAAACACAAAGTAATGGAAAGTATTTGCCAGGCAGACTCAACCATGGATTCTGGCTCTTAGGAGAAGGAGTAGTGAACTGGAAGATGGTACGGTTGAGACACTCACATCTAGGCAGCACATAGGCGGCAAAAGAAAAAAGTAGAGCAAAGCATCAGGATATAGATCAGTGGTAGCTTCCCTCTTGCCTATCTTAAATTCAACAAAGAGAAATGAAGAAGTGATTCATTTATCATTAGAAGTTATAGAAGCCAGATGACAACTGTTACTGTTAGATCTGTACTAGATCTAACTATGCATATATACAATGATAGGCCTATGTATTGCTAGATCACTAGTGTGTGTCTGTAATCCCACCACTTCAGGGGGCTGAGGCGGACAAGTCACAAGTTTAAGCCTATGGTGACCAATTTAGTGACTTTGCAGGACTTTCTCTCAAAGCCAACAAATAAACAAACAAACAGAAACAACAATTAAAAAAGACTGGGAATCTGGGGATGTAGCTAAGTGTGATGGCTCCGATTTCAGTCCTCTTTTCTGAAGAGACATAGGGTTAAAGTCAGTTGTTAACATTTCACATTAAGGAACTAGAAAAGGAAGAGTAACCTAGACCTAGAGCAAGAAAAAGAAAAGACGGGCTGATGAGATAGCTCAGTGGACTAAAGTGCCTGCTTAGGCGAGTTTACACAAGCTCAAGGACTGTGGTTTGATCCCCCAGCACCACATGCCATGCCAGCATCCCCCACACACACACACTAGGGCAGGCTGAGCCAGCCAGAGTTCAGGTGTGGTGGTGCACACCTACAATCCCAGCACTGGGAGGCTGAAAGCAGGAGGCTCAGTATGTGTCCAACCTGTGTGCTGAGACTTTGCAACAATCAAATATATTTTTAAAAAAGAGAGAGAAAAATCATTAAGATTTAGCAGAAAATAAACTGAATGACGATTAGAGAAGGAACAGAGAAAATCTATAACATGAAAATTCATGTTTTTGCACAGATAACACGAAGTTTTACTTATACCAAGAAAAAGACAATAGACTGATATATAATATACCAACCATTGCTAATTTGCTAGTCTTGTTTTAAAAATATGTACCATATGTTTTGTTGTATGTTACTCTATTTCTGTCTTTGTTTTTGCTATTTAGTTTTTGTTTTTGCTCTTTAAAATTAAATTAAATTAAATGAAAAACAAGAAACTGTAAGGCCTATCCAACAGTCTTCATATTCTTTTAAAGCACTGATATAGAGTGGTTTTCTCCAGTGCTGAACCTCAGTAAAAACTGCAGCGTGTGAGACAAGGTAGGAGGTCACCAAATGTTTTTGGAAAGAAGGAATGAATACATGGGCATGACTCAGTGAAACACAGTGAGTGTCTCCTAAATGTATGCATTTGTAGCAGTCAATCTCTAGACTCCAAGCTTTTACTACTGATTGCATCAGTTCTGTTTTGTTTCTTCTTTGTCTGATTTTGCTACTTTCCATCCACTTTTTTAAACTGTGTCACAAAATTTCTCTATAAGATTTGGGCAACAGCATTGCAAAAAAATTAAAGTTACTTATGTGGTTTACAAGTTTCCTGTTAGGAGGTTAAGATAAATGTTAGGAACAAAAAGTTCCAGAGCTTGAAGATCAGTAACAGAGATTTCTTTGGGGCAAGTATTTTTTCAATAATGTTTGTAAGTTGCACAATTTCCTAACCAGTAGGCAATGCTTTTAGTAAATTTTATAGTAGAAATTAGGTTCTATCTAGGCACTCACCCTCTATGGCCAAAAAGATTTATAATGATAGATTACATCCTGAAATTTGGAAAGTAGATACGAAAGAGGCCAAATAGTCACAGCACCAATTTTGTGCCCAAAAATTGAGTTATCTGAGGGCATTAGGCTTAACTTCCAATATTTGTTATGTACCATCTTTTAGCCACACATTGTTCATAGTAGTTTACATTTGTTAAAAATTCAGTACTACTTTATAGGCTCATAAAAATTAGCTCCATTTTAGCATTATGAACATTGAGAAACAGTCAAAATAACATGAGCTCATTCTTTCCAGATTCAACAGTCCCTGATAAAGAATTGGTTGCCTGGAATGGACCTTCTCAAAGATGCAGTGCACCCAGGATGGAATCCTGAGATCAATATAGATTCATAGATGATGAACTTCATGGAGGGAAATAACTGAATGATTAAAATATATCGGGCAGGAAAGGTGCAGGAACCCAGAAGATTGAGGAAAAGGGGTTATTTCAAATAATATGTGAACAGCGATGGACCAAATGCTGTGAGAATTTGAGAAGACCATGAAAGAAAATTATACCTGCAGGTATTAGAAAATTCTCACTTCCATTACCACTAGCCCACTTCAGCAGTATGACATTAAATTCAACATTAGAGAATTTTCATATATAATGACTATATGTACATATACATATAATTTTTCCTGTTTTCTGATTGTTTTCTATCTGCACAAAATTTTGGAATAAATAAAGCAGTTTTCTGACCACTAGAAGAAGTAGTGTCAACTAACAAACAGAAGAAAAATGGAAAGATAATTCGCATGATCTGAACTGCTGACATTCCCCGCTGTGACTCTACAAGATAATAAAATTTATACTAAATCATCTGCATTCATCAGAAGTACTGCAGATGCTCCTGTCTGACTTCCTTATTTCACAAATGAGTAATTCCATATCGCATTAGTCAGCTGACGCTGAATCTCCTGTTTGTTTTAGCTGAAGTTGCCTCGGTTGGTAGGATATCAGCACAAGTTGAAAGATTAGAAAGGATGGTGAAAAGAGGCAGAAACACCCTGAAAAAGAGTCCTGGTGGCTAAGCAGTGGGAAGCACTGAGTGGGCTTCTGCGGCTGCTGGAGGAGCGCCGCCAATTCCACCGTGAAGCACACATAAATACACACGTTCACATGCTTGTCTGCTAGAACTATGTGCTTTGTGCAGAATATAAACAATTGCAAAGACATATCATGGTAACTAATAACAGTAACATTGTGGAAAAGAACAGCAACTTGGAAGAATGATAACTGTGAGGGTGAATGTATGTTATTTCAAAACAGAAGCTCTACAACTTTGAAGACTAGAGAAACCCGGGAAAGTGTATTAGGCTAAGTCCTCTGAGATACAGGCACCAGTAAGGGATTAGACATGAAAAGTATTTACTAAAAGAAATGCAGTTGAGGATGGAGAGTCCAGTGCAAGATGACTGAGACATCATGCTGCACTATGTGGGGAAAGAAGGATGGAAAGAAGGTTGAATGTAAATGTCTTAGACTATGGTAGAGTTAAAAGGTGAAGGTCTATCAAGCCAGGAGTGTGGCACATGCTTCTAATTTCAGCACTCTGAAAAGCTGAGTAGGAGGATGGTAAACTCAAACCCAGCAGAAATAACTTAGCAAGATCCTGTTTTAAGATCAAAAAAAAAAACTGTCAAGGTTCATGAAGACTTCTTAAGCAGAGTTCCTGTCATGGAAATTTGGCATCATGCAAGGAATATGTCTGACTCTTTCAAAAAATGTTTGAAAACACGATTCATGGTATTACCTAACACACAGCCAAAATTTGGGAAGCAATGTTAAATGCTTATTATTTGTTAGCCTTAAATCATCCACATGCAAAAATCTATGTGTGTGGAAAGATCTAGATCATTATGTTTTAGGGTTTTGGGGACATAATATGGTTGCACAAAGTCAGATTTGCTGTTCTAGACCAAAAATAATCATTGACACTATATAAATAAGAGGATGGGGGTGCATTTCAAAAATATTACATTTACTAAAGGAAATAATTACAAGACTTTGATCCTTATACCACAGTTTACTAATGTCTATTTGTGTAGAATAGAAAAAAAAGAGTTTCTTATGTAAGAAGAAAATGATTCCATAATTAATGATTTCAGGTTCTACCTTAAAATTCTAGGAGAAGGGAATAACTTTAAGCATAAATTAGTAAATAATGTTAAGACTAGAATAATAATCAGCAAAATAGAAAACAGAGAGATATATATGCAACACATACAATTGCTTATTTAAAACACATGAAAAAGGTAATATCTAATGAAGGAAAAAGAGATGTGGAGAGAGAAAAGAAGGTGAAGGGAAAATAAATATATATAATAAATTATAGATATTAGGGATGAAAAAAGAATCATTGCTACTGTTACAGAGTGAAAGAATAATAAAAACATAAAATACAAAGTCTATACCTTAAATGAAATTGCCAAAATCCTTGAAACTACAATTTTATATTGACACAGAAGGAAAAAATAGCCTTATACTTATTGAGAAAACCAAATTACTTTAGAAATATGATGTTATAGTAACAAAATTATTAGTAAAACCTTCCCAGGACCCAGACAATTTCATGCATCACTTAAAAAAATAAAACTCAACTAGCCATTCATGAAGGGTTAACAAAGTAACTGGAAGCAGAAAAGAGAGGAAATATAGCAGGAGCAAAACTGCACCCTTATATGCACAGGATGACTTAGACAATGGTCTTAAGATGCCTCAAAAGGTTTTTGACACTGATAATAGCAATGTGTAACACTAAAATTAAGCTTGAAATACCTCTCATTCTGGTCTTTTAGATGTGTGCTGCTTCTAACATAATTTGTGTTACTGTTATACTGTCTCTCAAATAAATAGTTGTTTTACAAGAAAACAAAAAAAGGGTATTAAATGAGAGTAAGACACTAGGAAAAATGCCAAAGAATAGACAGGCTAAAATTTGGTACATGAATATATTTCTAAATATCTGTATAAAAATGTGTAACTGCTTTTATCACATTCCATAGAGACTTATTAGAATATCAATGATTGATGGAAAATACCAATTCCAAGTTAAGTCTAAGATGTTTGACATTCAAAAAGACAATGATATTAAGCTCAAGCACCCATGTTTTAGAGTAATAGTATCAACAAGTTTTTCTTCTGGAGGGCTAAGAATATAAATATAAAGGCCAAAAATTAGAGAAAAAGAAGAGCTACAAGGATTGCCAGTATTTTGGCCCTAGACCTTCAAGATCAGTGAGAAATCAGAACAGAACAGACCTGTGCTGTAACATCCTATAACTCAGTGTTTTCCCAAATTTTCTGTTCAGGGAGATTAAGGGACCACAGAGGAAAGTGATTGAAGGTAAATAATGTGCCTAAGACAAGTCACCTGGAGAGAAAACATTCTCTTGGGCTTTCACAGAGAGCAAACTGGTCAAGCAATGGCCTTGACTTATCCAGATGGCTGACACTGACAACAGTTCTACAAAGTAGAACTGGTAGTTTAGTATGCTGAGCTGTAAAAGGCTCTAATTAACAGCTTCCAACATTGCTGGTTTCACCAGTAACCCACTGCAATTATGGAACATTTGACTAGGTATACAACTACTTTCTCTTAGATCAAATAGAAGAAATCTGTTGTACTAATAACCATTAGAAAATTTATCATGTCTACACCCTGTGCTCTGCATAACTACAATGAGGATAACAATATGCACTGTATCAATTACTGGCAATGTACTACTAATGCATTTTGAAACTGTCACATTGCAATTTCTTATTGAAAGTAATAAAAAAAGAATAATAAAAAATACTGCCTTAGGGAAAAGAAACTGAACTTTATGATAAGCAGTCAAAAAATAAATAAAACTCAAATAATAACAAGCATATGTAGACTTACCTTTAGAATAATAGTGAATGTGAGTCATTTTATTTTATTTATTTATTTATTTATTTATTTATTTATTTATTTTTTATTATGGCCAGCTCAGCCTGCCTTGGAGGTGGGGGTGGCACAGCATGTCATACCAGGGATCGAACCGTTGTCCCTGATGTTGTCTAAGCTTTCCTAAGCAGATGATTTATACCTCTGAACCATCTTGCTGGCCTGTAAGTCATTTTTTTTTTGTCTTTTTTGAGACAGGGTCTCACTATGCAGTTGAGGCTGGTCCTGCGCTCACTTTTGTAGCCCAGGCTGGTCTCGAACTCCCACCAATCCTCCTGCCTCAGCCTCCCAAGTGCTGGGATTACAGGCGTGAGCCACCACACCCGGCTAATGTAAGTCATTTTAGAAGAAAAATCAAACTCAATTATTTTTACATGGAATATTTCTGAGGTATATACATAATATATGAGGGGAATCCCATGAATGTATTCCATTTAATAAGAAAACAAAAACTTAAGTAGATATATGCAACAGGTGGGGATTATTTTGACAGTTGACCAGAGGGAATCTACAGTATTAGCATGGAGCAAAGTATAACAGATAAGGATCAACCAAATAGCTCAGCAGACTAAAGTGCCTGCTTAGGCAGGTGTGGGGACCAGGGTTTGATCCCCAGAGTGCTGTGCCAGCCCCATCTCTAGGGCAGCATGAAACAACAACTGAGGCTGGCTGTGCTGGCACGCACCTGCAATCCCAATGCTTGGGAGGCTGAAAACAGGAGGATCACTATGAGTCTGATCTGTGTAGTGAGACCCTGTACTAAGTACATAAAAAAGGAAGATGATAAAGTGTGGCTGTACTTATGCTTGCAAACATTTTGCATACATTTGAGAAAGATAGAAAGGATACACTTATTTTAGTTAAAACACTTTATGAAAATACTAGCTAAGTAAGGAGAATAATTATTTTTTCACTTAGACTGCTTTTGCCACCTTTATTTACCCCTTTATCACATTTTACACACTTTATGTTACCTTTGTTTGACTCTTTTCTATGTGTCCACATATAGTTGCTATATTCTAGTAATCACCACACATGTAGAATATTGTTACCATTAAGTTAGGAAAATGTTTTTGCTTTCAATTTCTATTTAGTTCCTCTAACTGCTCTGAGGAGTGCTTCCTACGAATTACCCTGAGATGACTGGCTTCTCCTGCAGAATCTCTAACCTAACCTTTTCATGTAGCAAATGACTCAGTATGACATTATATTTCTATAATTGTTCTGCTCTTTATTTTGATCTGTACTATATTTAGTGCATGTCCCTACTTCCCCTCTTTAGATTGTCAGATCTTAGAGGACTAGAGCTAGGTCCTAGGTTTGCATCTGGTTTGATGTATTTATTACAATGCTAAGAAATTTAAGCAATAAAATATTTTCACACTCAATTGATATATGGATTAATGATATGTCGGTATAAGACAACTATAGTATTATATAGTATTATTCACTGGACATAGAAGAAAATTTAGTAGCTTTTATTGCCCATAATAAATTCCCCACTGTGATAGATTTTATA
This sequence comes from Myocastor coypus, assembly GCA_004027025.1. Classification (NCBI taxonomy): domain Eukaryota; kingdom Metazoa; phylum Chordata; class Mammalia; order Rodentia; family Myocastoridae; genus Myocastor; species Myocastor coypus. Next base: position 92,584 of record PVJA010001311.1, read on the forward strand.
AAGCCTTATTATTTTGGATTAATTCCTCTGATAAATTTGTTATATTAGTACCAAAGCATTGTTTCACTAAGAAATAAGAATATGCATTTTTTGAAGGTTTAACAAATCTCCTAAATCTTTGTCATTTAATTGTTTGTTCCAGAAAATATTTTATCTTGAAAATACAACTCAAGGGCTGGGGAGATAGCTCCGAGGCACAAGTGCCTGCTGGGCAAGTGCAAGGTCGTGAGTTCGCACCCTGGTCCCACAGAAAAAGAAAAGAAAATACAACTCATGAAAAGGAGATTCCATCTACATTAATATATCCCACTGTAAATTACTTTATTTCTTTTAACTTTCTTTTTTATTTTCATTAATTTTAATAAGAAAGAAATAACAATGAGACAGTTTCAAAATAGGTTTGTAGGACAATTACAATAATTAATACATTACATATTGTTGTCTTCATAGTAGTTGTTCAGAGTACAAGATGCAGACATGATGTCTTTACTAAACACTATTAGTAGAAATCTTTCTTCTCAGTGAACTAAGAGAAAGTAGCTGTATATATAGTCCAATAGTCCATAATAGTAGTGGGTTATCAGTAGAACTGACAATATTGGAAGCTGTTGACTTGACCGTTTTACAGCTCAGCATATTAATCTGGCTTTACTTTTTATACTTCATGGTTAGACTTTTCTGCTGGATGGTTAAGGCCAGGATAAAGCAAGAACTGTATATCAAAAAAATGTAACTTTTATATCTGACAAAATCAGTCAAATCTCCTCAGGATTTGCCTTGAAACCATGTACAGCATTTTATAGAACATTTGCCAGTGTCAGCCATCTGGATGAGTCACGGCCATTGCTTGACCTATTTGCTCTCTGTGAAAGCCTGAAAGAATGTTTTCTCTCTAGGTGACTCTTCTCAGGCACACTATATATCGTCAATCCCTTTCCCCTGTCCTCATAGTCTTCTTGCTGAGAAGATTTGGGACACCACTGAGTTGTAGGATGTTACAGTACAGGCTCTGTTATGTCCTGAGTCCTCACTGATCTTGAAGGACTAAGGCCAAAATATTGGATGTCCTTGCAGTCTTTCTTTTTCACTAATGTTTTGATCTTCAAACTTAACTCTCCAGAAGAGAAACTTAGTGATATTATTACCCTATAAAATAGGCACTTAAGCTTAATATCATCATCTTTCTGAATATCAAACACCTTACACATAACATGGAACATGTATTTACTATGAATCATTGATATTCTAATAAATCCCTATAAAATGTAATGAAAAAACAATTACATATTTTTACAAAGAAATTTAGAAACCTAACCATACACAACATTGTAAAAGATCAATCCTATGACATTTTTATTATCTTTTATTCTCTTTATTACTTTTTTTAAAAAACAAACATTTACTAGAGAGTATAGCAATAATTTATATGACATTACAAGCAGTAAGCATTTAGAAGACCAGAATGATAGGTATTCCAAGCATGTTTTTAGTATTACACGTCGCTATCCTCAGTGCAATTGTTTAGTTCACATATATTAACTGTAAGTTTCAAAAACCTGTTGGAGATTCTTACCAATCTAAAATTCGTGGTTACTAAATTCATGGTTTTGCTCCTGCCATGTTTCCTAAATTTTCTCCTTGTTCTCTGAGCATTGTTTAATCCTTAAGTTCTCGCTTTCCATTTAACCATGTTAGGCCTTTCCATTTTTTATTTCTATTTTTGAGTTCTTACACTAGGGAAACTATACAATATTTATACATGTAAATCTGGCTTATTCATTAATGAGTATATCCTCAAGTTGCATCCACTTACATATGAGGGCTTTCAGTTTATTTTTCTTTATAGCTGAGTAATACTCCATGGTATAAAAAACCCACAACTTTTTCATGAATTCTTCAGCTGACAGATATTTTGTTTGTTTCCAAGATTTGGCTACCACAAATTGTGCTGCTATAAATATGGGTGCACAAATATCATTAGGATATGATGTTTTCAGTTCTTCTGAGAAAATTCCCAGTAGGAGGATAGCTGCATTGAATGGGATTTCTAGTCCTAGCTTCTTAAGGAGTCTCCACACTGATTTCCATAATGGTTGCACTAGCCTGTATTCCCACCAGCAGTGGAGAAGGGTTTCTTTTTCCCCACAGCCTCTCCGATATATGTTGCTGTTGATTTCTTTATGATGACCAGTCTTTCTGGGGTGAGGTGGTATCTCAGTGTTGTTTTAATTTGCATTTCACAAATAGTTAGAGATGTGGAGCATTTCTTCATGTAATTATAGGCTTGTGGTATTTCTTCCCCTGAGCAGTGTGTTCGTCTCGGATGCCAAATTTTGTACAGGGTCTTTAAATTTTGGGGTTTTGATGTCCTTTGGTTCTTTATACATTCTAGAGAAAGACTTTTGTCTGAGTGCTTATTAGTTAAGATTTTTTTCAAAATTTGTGGGTTGTCCTTTTAATCTGTTGGTAATTTCTTTTAACATGCAAAAAGTTCTCAACAAGAGGAGGACCCAGTTGTTAATTTTTTCAAGTATTAATGGTGTAGTTTGGTTTTTGTTCATGAATTGTTTGCCTATCCAGATGTCGTCAAGATTTCCTACTACTTTATCTTCGAGGACATATAGTGTTTCTGTTTTAATGTTTAGATCTGTAATCCATTTTGACTTTAGTTTAGTGCAAGGTGACAGACCTGGGTCAAGTTTTGGTTTTTGGCATGTAGAAATCCAGTTTTTCCAGCACCATTTGTTAAAGAGGCTATATTTTTTCCAGTAAACATATCTGGCCCCTTTGTCAAAGATAAGGTGTCTGAGTGTCTCTATTTGCTCCTGCATCTTCAAATCTATTCCTTTGATTCTCAGGTCTATTTTTGCGAATACCATGCTTTTTTATCACAGTAGCTTTGTAATATAATTTCAAGTCAGGAATTGCAATGCTTCCTGTCTTGTCTTTACTGCCCAGGGTTGCCTTTGCTATTCTAGGTCTTTTCTGGTTCCATTTAAATTTTAGGAAAGATTTCTCTAGGTCCATGAGGTAGTATTTTGATTGGGATTCCATTAAATCTGCATAAGAATTTGGGAGTATGGCCATCTTCACAATGTTGGTTCTTATCTGGGAGCAGGGAATATCTTTCCATATTCTGAGATGCTCTATGATCTCTTTTCTCAGGCTACTGTAGATTTCATTGAATAGATCTTTTACTTTTTTTAGGTAGATTAATCCCTAAGTATTTCATTTTCTGTGGTACTATTGTAAAAGGTATTATTTCTCTAATTTCCCTCTTAGTGTTTGTTACCTGTGCAGAGGAATACTATTAACTTTTGGGTATTGACTTTGCATCCTGCTATGCTACTGATATTAATTCTAGTAGCTTCGTGGTGGAGTTTTTTAGGTCTTCCAAGTATCATGTGATGTGAAAATAATGATAGTTTAACTTCTTTACCTATTCCTGTTCCTTTTCTCCCTCTTGTCTTATGGCTGTAGCTAATGATTCCAGAACTATATTGAATAAGCATGGTGACAGAGGACATCCTTATCTTGTACCAGATCTGAGAGTAAAAGACTTCAGTTTTCCTCATTTAGAATTATGTTAGCCAATAGATTGTCAGAGATGGCTTTTGTCAGATTGAGGTAGAGGCCATCTATTCCAATATTCTGTAGGACTTCAAAATGAATGAGTGTTGGACTTTGTCAAAAGTCTTTTCTGCATCAATTGAGATGGTCATGTGATTTTTCAATTTGTCTCTATTCATATAGTGTATTATATTTATAGATTTGCATATGTTTAGTCATCCTTTCATCCATGGGATGAATCCTACTTGCTCATGATATGTAATTTTCTTGATTTGCTGTATTCTATTTGATAGGATTTTATTAAGGATGTTTGCATCTATATTCACGAAGGAGATTGATCTGCAATTCTCTTTCTTAGTTGCATCTTTCTCTGGTTTTGGTATCAGTATAATACTTGCCTCCAGGAATGATTTTGGGAGGATTATTTCCTTTTCAATTTCACTGAAGAGTTTGAGGAGTATTGGGATTATATCTTCTGTAAATGACTTATAGAATTCAGCTATCAATCAATCAGGATCTTGACTTTTCTTTATTGGTAGAATTGTATTACATTTTGTATATCACTAGCTGTTACTGGGTTATTGAGAGATCTTATATCTTCCTGATTTACTTTTGGTAACTTATACCTTTCTAGGAATCTGTTTCTTCTGTTTCTTCAAATCTGTGACGGTAAAGATTCTGAAAGTAACTATTAATGACCTTCTGAATCTCCACTGGGTCTGTGGTAATTTCACCCTTTTCATTCCTTATTGCTTGAATTTGAGTCTTTTCTTTCTTCTTCATGTAGTTACCTAGGGGCTTATCAATTTTATTTAATCTTTCAAAGAACAGCTTTTTCACTCATTAATTCTTTTTATTGTTTTCTTCATCTACATAGAGTTAATTTCTGCACTAATCTGTATAATTTCCTCCTGTCTTTGGGCTTTGTGTTTCTTTTGCTCTTCCTTTTCGAGATGTTTGAGGTGCAGCATTAGGGTATTTATTTGTTCCTCTTCTGTGTTTTCTTAATGTGTGAGTTCAGAGCTATAAGTTTCCTTTTAAGAACTGCTTTGATTGTATCCCATAAATTCCTGTATGTTATGCTTGAATTTTCCTTGAATTCTAGATATTGTTTAATTTCTTATTTAATTTCATCTGTAACCCACTGGTTGCAGAGAAGGGTGTTCTTTAATTTCCACATATTTATAGGGTTTTGTGGTTTCTTTTGTCATTTATTTACGATTTCATTGCACAGTGGTCAGATAATATACATGGAATAATTTCTGTTTTCTTGCATATGCTTAAGCATGCCCTATAGACTAGTATGTGATTTATTTTAGAAGCTTAATGACATTACACTGTAACAGAGGTAGTAAACTTAACATTATTATTTATCTGAATATTATACATCTTAGACATAAAATGGAACTGTTATTTTCCAACAAGCATGGACATTTTAACATTTAAATCCCTATAGAATGTTAACAAACAACAATTACACAATATTACACCAAAATTTTGAAATCAAACCATATACAACATTGTAGCAGGCCATTATTATGACATTTTGTGACATGCATACATTTTCATTTTATATAGCATAGCCCTTTTAACTAATCTTCTTTATCTAATACATATGATTTTTTCACCTAATTATCTTTAAATGTGACATATATCACATATTTCACCTAATTATCCTTAAATGTGACATATATCACATTTTCTTTCTTTTGCCCATTTTTTTGTTTTTGAATTTGAAAGTCTTATCACAATAAGCAATCTTTGTTTAACATTATAGAAGACCTGTACACTTGGAATCCTGGGTACATTTAAGACACCATGAGATTAACAATACTGAGTTAACATATACATGTGAAAACCTTTGTTTTTTAGTTTAGTTGAATATCAAACTTTTTTTTTTTGAAAGAAATTATGCCTTTATTCCTCACTTTGCCAGTGAGACAGGCTGAATAGTTTGCTTTTTGGTAATCAGTCAAAGAGACCAAATCCCATGTCCTCATCTGACTCCTCCGACTCTTCCCTGGCTTCCACCTTGGCTGGAGCAGCTGCAACAGCAGGAGCACCAGTGGTGGCTGCAGTGACAGGGGCAGCAGCTACAAATGTGTATGGATCAGCTAAGAAGGCCTTGACCTTTGCAGCAAGTGGGAAAGTGTAATCAGTCTCCACAGACAAAGCCAGAACCCGCTTGTACCTATTGATGATAGAATGGGGCACTGATGCAAGGGTTGGGTAACCAATCTGCAGACAAACGCTGGCATCGTTGCGGACACCCTCCAGAAAGTGAGAACGCAGAGTTTCCTCCATAATGTCAAGGACTTCTGGGTTGTAGATGCTTCCATTGTCAAACACTTGCTGAATGATCAGCCAAAAGGAGAACGGGGAGATGTTCATCATGTTCAGGAGGGTCACCTCGCTGGCTCCCACTTTGTCTCCAGTCTTAATCAGCTCCACATCACTGAGGATTTCAGTGGTGCCCCTGGAGATTTTCGTGGTGATGCCCAGAGCCTGGAAGAAGGAGGTCTTCTCAGGTCTCAGACCAGTGTTCTGGGCTGGCAGGGTGACCTCACATGGTGCAGTGGCACCTGCACAGGCAGCAGCCATGCCTTATTGGCCAGCAGCATATCCCTGATCTCAGTGAGGTCCTCCTTGGTAAATACAAAGCCCACATTCCCCCAGACATGAGGCAACAGTTTCTCCAGGGCTAGGTTGTTCTCCAGATGTCCTCGAATGGCCTTCCACATCATGGTATTCTTGCCCATCAGCACCACAGCCTTCCCTCGGAGAGATATTCGGATCTGCTGCATCCGCTTGGAGCCCACATTGTCTACTCCCACAATGAAGCATTTTGGATAATCATCCAAGAGTTGGATGATCTTAAGGAAGTAGGTGGATTTCCAGGTCGCCATGTCTTCCCTGGGCATCACGGCGGTGCGTCGGGATTGCCATGGAGTGTTGAAAGACGACGTCACTCTCACGAGGACACCTGGAAAGAAGTACAAAAATATTTTTTTAAATAAAACCAAATTAGGGGCCTGGCAGGATGGCTCAGTGGTCTAACGCGCCTGCTTGGGAAAGCTTGGGTGGCTTCAGGGACTGCGGTTCGATCCCCGGCACCACATGCTGCGCCAGCCCTGCCCTCGGGGTGGGCTGAGCCGGCCATAAAAATGAGTGAATAAACAAACAAAGGTTCTGAAACAGGAAAAAAATTAAAAAATTAAATAAAAAAAATAAAACCAAATTATATTTTTTGAAAGACCTTTATCTTTAAACTAATGACCAATTTACTGAGGGTGTCTCCTAACAGACTACTGAGGTTATTGGGAGCTCCTCAATTATTAATGAACAAAATGTTGGCAACACCTCTTATTTATCAGTAAGACTCTGAATAATTTTGAATTTTTTACAGAATTTTTGCTGAATTAATTTAAATCTTTTGATAAACTGTGTGTAAACCAATTTTAATATCACTTAGACCAGCTGGTAACTTTAAAAAAAAAAAAAAAAGGCATGCTTTTAAGCCTGTATATCCCATGTTGTATTGTGAACAAATTACCAGAAAGGAAAAAAGTAAACAACAACAACAGAAGGGGGAACAGCTATTCACAGAACGACACACACATAGACAAATACAGCATACACAAAGATAACCATCTTTTTAAAACTCTGAGTTCGCTCAGTATTTCTGGCCAGATTAACTTATAGCAACTCTTGAAATTTTTTTTATGACAGTAACTAGACTAGTCAGATTTTGTTGCAATAAGCAGAAAATTTTATCAGAAAATTTATCTTATCAGAAAATTTTTGAAAAAATAAAATCTCACATCTCTAAATAATATCTATGCTGTGTATTTAGTAAAATTTACTTCAGTTATCTTTATATATTTTACCACCTATTTAGACCTTAGATGTCCATTTTATCAGTTCCTTCAATGGGCCCCTGGCTTCTTTGTTAACTTTTTTTCAGATCTGGCATCAAGGTGTAGCCTGACAGCACATTCTGATACCCAAATAGATCGCTCAGCATTCTCTGGAAAAACACAAGCATACCCTTTCCCCCAGGTTAGTAGTGGACTGGGTCCCTTCCATTGTCCAGTATGGAAATCTCTCTAAAAGACTCTTTCTAGCCTTTTTGCATGTATTTGATGGAATTTCTCTTTTGCTGCTGTACGTTCATCTTTTTGAAGAACTTAAAAGTTAATAATGTCTTATATATGAAGCACATCGTGTGATTTATTTTTGAAGGCCAATTACTGAACTATTATTTTGCTAGCTTGCCAGTCACTGACAGACTTCTCAGTAGCTTGTAACAAACCTGCTGCACAATCTTGGAAAGGTTTGTTAAGGGCCTTGACTAAGGGAAGCCAAGTGAAGGAATATTTCACATTTATAAGGGAGTTCCTCCAGGCCCTAAAGGGAGAACTCATAGTTTGCTGCATAGTTGCAATGTAAAGGTCAGTTGATTATTTGTGCTACCAAACGCACCCTACCCTCTTAGCATTTCTTTTGAAATGACTAGGTTGTGAACCACATTTCAAACTGCCTGTTCCATGCAGTATTTACAAAAATTTCTTTTCCACATTAAATAATCTCCCAGATTCAAATATGCTTTAGTTATCCTTTCCAATTATTTCAGGCCATAGTCTGCTGTCCTAGCATTTCTATTAAACTCAAAGTGAAGGGAGCAGTAGGGCCATTAAGTAGTAATAGCTTGTTTCAATTCTTTTAAGGTTTTAAAAGGTACGGATTCATGAAGACGTGCAATTTGGTTTCAATCTGTGACTTAAGTGAAATTTTCCTGAACTGCCTTGGTCAGGGTTGCAGTTTACGGCTCCATAAAACCATTGTGTTTCAGTTTTGCCCAGATATTAACCATAGACACTCTTGAGCCTAACAAACTTGCAGTGCCGGCAATGTGCATAGCCAAGGTCAAAGTGTGTACCAACTCCCCTATGTAACACCAGGCACACAGGACTGTAGTTGGTGACGTGCACCAACCTCTGTGGCTGGATAGGGAAAACAGATCGACAGTGGCTGGGGAAATCCCAGCTGGGTTATCCTAACACCAGAGTGCAGAAGCCTCCCAAAGCCCAGGTTGTGCCCCTACCCTGGTAGTGCTGTGCTGCTTGGAATCAGTGGCCCACAAAACAAAACAAAAAAAAAAAATGTTTTCTTTTGTCCTTTAATTTAGCAAAGCTACAGGGCTTAAGCTCTACCTGCTATCCGTTTGCTCTGCCCTCCTTGTCCCACTTGGGACTTGATTTTAAAACAGTTCTCCACAGTAAGTCCTTTATTATCGTCTTAGAAAGTAGCACAAATACAAAAATCAGAAAAACAACACATATGTTTATATACATCTATCAACATCTATGGTTCTTGAAACTGTTTTCTCATTGTTAACACAATCGAATCTCTGTTAGGCTTTTCTAAATCCTCTTTCTCTCTTTGTGCTTCCTTATCTCTCTGGCCCTAGTGAGCCTCTCCTGGCCCTAGTGAGCCCCTCCTGGCCCTAGTAAGCCCCATCCCCAAGTTTTACACCTAGTGCACCAGTGTCAACGCACAGCTGTGCAGGCTACTGCTGGCTCTAACCACCCCACTCCCCCCACACCCCAAGTGCTTTTGGAAGTGGTTCCTCCACCCATACATACCTCATACCAGGGTCCCTGTTCAGACACCAAATGTAGTGATCCATTGGTTTTACTGCAAACAGTTCTACCCTGGGGAGACACTGTGGTAGGAATGAGAAAGATAGACAAGAAGACAAAAAGCCGGGCTAGGTGGTCGCCAGTCTGCCTGATGGGCAAGACTAACCCCAGGCACACAAAAATGATCCTTTATTTATACTTATGCAAAGTTAGTATCACATGACACAAGGTTGCTTAGCGACTAATAGCTGGCCTGAACCAGACAGGATGTTTTTCTCAGCACTGGGGTAGCTTGTTTGCTTTAGGCACTGAGGCCCAGTCCTATCTACACACACTTGATCAATTTCCCGGCTTCCTGAGGCTCCTAACAAGTAGCCAGACAAGAAGCAAAAATTATGGGCATAGCAATAAGGGCTAGTAGGTTTGAAGCCGCTTTTAAAAAGTAGTCAAATAAAGCTCAGACACAATATATTGAGCCATGTGGTATTCATAAATTACTTTTACCAGCTTTAATCACCTTAGAAAGAATTTTACATGTGCGACCATGTATGTGCTTTTTAATAGAAAAACATGATGGGAGAGGAAACAGGTTGGTTATTCTTTGTGTTTGTATTTTAGGGAACGGTCTACAGGGTGTTCAGAGTCTCACTACTAGATCAGACTCAGAGTGATCCGCCTGTTTACAGCCTCCCAAGAGCTGGGATTATGGTGCGGGCCACCATGCTCAGTACCAACTTCAGTCTCAGCATGCTGGGGGTTGGGGCCATCACAGCAGGCTCAGGGATCCAATGTGGTCCCTGAGCCTGCTTGCTGACACTTTAATCAGCTGAGCTATTTGGCCAGCCTGCAGTTGGTTATTCTCTTAGCAAGGGAAAATGCTAATACACTGAAATATCACTTCCTTTACTATACACATGTTTCTAGGCTAAAGATTACAGTGATAATAAATACTTACCAGCCTGCTTTTCACATTTTACATAATCAGCACTGAGGTGATTTTCCACATGAGGCCAAAGATATAAAGGTCTTATTTCTCAATTGGGCTTCAAATGTCCTAGCATTTTTACCAAAAAGAGAATCATCTTACTCATGATCTATAATATCACTTGTTGCATAAAATAGAGATGATCTATAAAAGGCTACTGTTATGGCCTTTGTGTTCTCCATATATATATATATATATATATATATATATATATATATATATATCAGGATATATATTGTATATATCAGAATATATATTATATAATCTAAAATATATATTATATACATAACGCTACACTGTGTCAATCTGCATATGTATAGTAACATTACATGATCTAAATTATTTTATAACTATTAGGAGAAGGATGAAAATAATTTTAGCTTAAGAAATTCATGTGGTGAAGGATTTGTTCTCTAATTTATCAGCATATATATCCTGAGTGGTATTATACTATAATTTCATAAGATGTGCTCACTGGGATAAAAGAGAAAAGAATTTTTTATAGCTTTATGTGATTCTAAAATTCTCCCAAATGATAATGTTAAAGTAATTTGACTCTTTTCTCCAATACTTATGAATTCATATTTTAATTTATTTACTTACCTTTTGTAAGTTATTATAGCAGCAAAGCATTTTCAGAATAATTGAGATACTGGGCATCTATCTCATTTCTGATTTCTCAGGAAAATATTCTGAATTAGTCATCAAGTATAATGTTCTCTACAAATTTCCCTTCTTTATAACCTGTAAGCTATAGATCAAAAGCAGTTCATCCTTATATGTTATGGACTTCCGTTATCATGACTTCAGGGCCAAATTTAATCAAAATCTTTATTTCATATCTTCTGAAATAATCATTTTTTGCCTTTAACTTGCTAATGTTGCAAATTTTGGAGAATGCTTTTGAAAGAAAAAGAATATTCCTGCCATAAAAATAGTTTTCCTGCAGTATATCATTTTTACATATTGTAGAATTCAATCTTCTAAATTTATTTTTTAAAGTATTTGCATCTGTTCTCATGAGTAGAACAGGCTGATCAGTATTTGGCTGCAGTGTTTTCCTAATCTGACCGGTCATTATTCTTAAAAGAATTATTCACTCCTTACTTTTTTTTAAATGCTCCACAGGTCGCAGCATTAAGTCATTGGGAGCTGAGGGTTTAGCTGTTTTGTTTTAGTTATTTTCCAAATAGGGTGTGTATTGGTCAGGGTTTTACTTAGAGGAACAGAATAGATATAATATGAGGAATGGATATTAACACCAAATATACAATCTATAAGAAATTGTAAGATTGGCTTACAATAGTCACAGAGTCAGATGAGGAAGCACGCACAGGGCGTCTGCACGCTCTGGACTGAAGAATTCAATCCCGAGGCTTGAACTTCACTGCAGCACTCCGTGTAAGTCTCTGTCAGCTGACGGGTCTGTAATGGAAGACTGAAGTGTCTGTAGATGGAGGCTGAAGAGTCTGCGGCGGATGGCGAGAGATCTAAGCTAGAGGCCGAAGAGTCTGCACTGTAAGTCAGAAGATGAAGTCCAGTCTGAATGCGAAGACCGAAGCTTCGCCGACGAAGTGAAGTGTTGACTCCTCCTTCAGCCCTTTAAAAAGTCTTTTTGTGCTCAGTCATTCTGATGTGGAATCATTGGTTCCTAGGGTGGAACCAATCATACCCCAGGACGGGCCCTGATCCCGTTCTAGGGAGAAATCCAATAATATCCTAGGCAGGCCCGGGTGATACTCCAGGGAAGAACCAATTGTACCCCAGAGTGGGGCTCCCACCAACAGGGAACCGGGTTGCTGAGTCATTCAGCCAAGTTGACACATTGTATCAACCACTACAGGGTGTATTAGTTGAGAGTTCAATTTATTAAATAGTCTTAAAAATCAGTTGCTTTTATTCCTTCTTTGTCAGTTTTGTAAAGGTTTTTTTTTAAATTATTCCTATTACCTTATCAAGTGTAATGTCTTAAAGCTAGTCATGATATACTATTGTTATTTTTCATGTCTGCGTTGACCACTCATACTTGCTGGTAAGTTCTCTTTAATGGGCTTCATTTTCATGCTTCTGCATCTTGCCTCAGTGAAGTCCAATTCAACCCATCAGGAATATTTTAGGACATGTGAACATCAGAGCGGCCTGCTCTAGGAATGGTCAAAGTCCCACAGGTCTCCTGTTTGGAAGCTGTTCTCTCGTAATGTAAGACAGCATGTTGGCCAAGTAAACTCCCTTTTAAATTCACCATGCATCTACCAAGCAGATCTAAATACAAAGCATCCACATAGTCCTTTAATAACCCACAGACTATCCTAAAATTTCTATGTCGGATTACCATTCCTACACTGTCTTTAAAATTAGTCCCTAAAAATTTTGCACATGTAAGAAGCCTAAAACTACTTTGTGAAATGCACTAAAATATGGTTAGTATTTGACTGCAGTATGTTCCTGAGCTGATCCTTAACTATTCTTAAGGAATTTTAGACTCTGACTACAGTAATTTTTGCCTGCATCATCTTAAGACAAGAAGGAAACTACAAATTCAGATTTTCCAAACTCCTTTTTATGTGTAAGAAGATATTTCCCCACAGAGGAAAATAAGAAAGTTCAAAGAGTTAACCAAGAAAGCATTAAAGTTTGGAAAGTGTTTAGAAAGAAAAATTCCCCTTTTACTCATCCTCTTTGTTGATGCTTTATGATAATCAGCTCAAAAACACATACACCTATTCTTTAAAAATAAACTTCATCAATTTGTATAATGTGTTTAATAAAGTATGGAATTACTTCCAATTGAAGCTTTGATTCACAAGTAGATTAAAGGCACTCAAAAACCTAATTCACCTCCTGAAAGAAAAAAGTAAATACTTTTTTCAAATGATGAGCAGCTTTTTTCTCCGGAAATTGCCTCAGTCGGAAGCTTGTGGTCTCTGTGAACATGTGTCTCTCGAGCAGCCGCTGTCTGATAAGGACTGTACATCCTGCCTCCCCTGCAGCACTTTGAATCCGGCTCACATTACTTCATTTCCTTTCTGAAACCTTCCCCCGGATGCTTCATATAAGGTCACCGGTGAAGAAGAGCTGCCCTGGGGTTTGGTGCTCTACTGACTGCTTTCTACTTTGCCCAGGCATTAACTTCTCTAAATGTTCTCCGTTTTCTCAGCTAATTATGAAATGTTTATCATCATAGTGTGTCTTTTTTACTTTTTTTATTGCTGGGACAAAAGACTCAACACTCACAAGTGGGTGGAGAAAAGCTGTACGTTAGCTCACAGCTCGCAAAGGCTTCAGCTCGTAGTCAGAAGGCTGGAAGATAGTATGGAAAGGGAAACGGGCCATGTCAGAGCAGGCAGGACTCCCCATCCAGGATATCAGCCGATGGATGGGACCACCCGCAACCAGCGTGTTTCTTCCCGTTATCCACATCCAGAACTAATTAACCAATGGACTAGTTTAGTTGCCTCATATCCATAAAACATATTCACACACACTGAATTCAGCCCTCTCCAAAAGCCCCACCAAGGAGCACACGGAACTTCAGAGGGGTGTCTAGATACAAGCTATAACACAGAGATTATCCTCATTTTCATTATGGATGCTGCTTACTTTATTGACATATTATTATTTCTGAAATAAAACATAAAATATCTTAAAATTTTTTTTTTATTTATTGTTTCAGAACTTTTGTTTGTTTATTCACTCATTTTTATGGCCGGCTCAGCCCGCCCCAAGGGCAGGGCTGGCGCAGCATGTGGTGCCCGGGATCGAACCACGGTCCCTGAAGCTGCCCAAGCTTTCCCAAGCAGGCGCTTTAGACCACTGAGCCATCCCGCCGGGCCCCTTTAAAATTTTTTAAAGTAAAGAGGCTGCAAAAATGTTTCTTTGTATTTCTTTATGTTCTTTGTAGAAAATTAATCTCATTGGGGCTGATCACATAGGAAGTTTAGATCCAAATTTAAGTGAGCAAGGGGCACCTGTCTGCTCTCAAAATCTCTTCCACACTGGGTCCTGAATGTCGGCACTCTACTTTTGCACGTTTCCTGTATTAATACAGTGAGCAGATAAATTTATCATACTCAACAGGCCACTCTTAACAAATGAACGGCATGCTACACTTAATTGCAGAGAAGGCTGGTCTCCGGGGCATGGTGTCAGGCAGTCCCACCCAAAGTTCACTTTTTCCATGAATTTCAGTTGAGTGCTTCTTGAATCTAAAGGAGAGGGGAGGAAAGGGGAAGGAAGTGAAGAGGAGAGGAGGGCAGCGGACAGAGGGGAAAAAAGAGAAAAGTGGGGTAGAGGAAAATAGAGGAGTCAGAAAAGGGAGGAAGAATGAGATGTGCAAGGCGTGGAAGGAAAAAGTTGATGAACATAAAGAATTAATTCCAGGATAAAGTTAAGGCTCTTGTGAAGAGCCCTATAAACCCCGCTGGTGCATACATTCCTGGTAATTTGCCGGCTTCTTGGTTGCAATGGCTGCTTTCTCCCTCATCCTCATCTCTACCCTGATATCAATAAAATACTTTGAGTTGTTCTGTAAAGAGGGAGAAAAATGACTTTAAAGGTAAGCATTTAGGGTGGGCCAAATAGCTGAGCGTTTTAAAGCACCTGCTTAGATGCATCGGCCTGAGTTCTGTCCCTGACATGCTCTGCCAGCCCCCCCACCCAGGGCGCGCTGAGCCGCTGGTTGAGACCGGGCGCGGTGGTGTGCACCTATAATCCCAGCTCTTACGAGGCTGAACACAGGCGGGTCACTATGAGTCTGATCTATAGTGAGACCCTACACTAAATACAAAAAATAAAAAATAAAAATAAAATGTGAGCATTTGACCAACATCTATACATAATAGAATATATGAAATGTATTGCATATATAATTATTCCTGCATCTATGTATACCTATATGTATACATAAATCTGTATAGTTTCTGTTCACCTAATTGTGGTTGAAAAGCAAAGAACCTTGGTCACATAAGCAGATATCCTAGAGCTGCAAAATCCATTAGGAAAGGTTAAAGGAGGCAGCGGCTTCCTTTGTCTGTCTGGATCTCAGGTAGACTAACGACACAACACATCAGCCACTATGCCCCCACTTCTTAGTTATATCTCTTTGTGCCTTAAATGAAGAGCTTTCTCTTTTTATGACTTATACCAAACTTTCATCTCCTTATACATCCACTACCTAATGTAGGAAACATTACAGAAGGGCATTTTCTAATTCAAAATGTTTCTTTATAAATATTTTATAAATTGGCTAACAATATTTGCAGTTTAGAGATATTAAAGCCAAAATTCAGCAGGCTTTCTAAAGCCACATGTATAGAAAATAGTTAGTATTCAAATTCCCTCCTATATCACATGTTCTGAAAAGATTATATTTAAAAATGGACTACAGGGTTTCAGAATACAATATATGCTGGGCATGGTGGCACACATCTGTAATCTCAACACTTGGAAGGCTGAGGCAGGAGGATCACTGTGAGTTTGAGGCCAACCTGGGTTACAAAAGTGAGCTCAAGGCCAGCCTGAACTGCATAGCAAAACCCTGTGTGGAGGACCACCTGACCAGCTCTCCTTGAAGGAAGAGCCACTGTCTCTATTCTGACTGAGCCTGACCAACTGAGCTAGGTAGGGGGCCTACATTTACCTCTGCCATATGCAGAGGATATGCAGAGAGAGTAATCTACATGATGCTGTTCAGATAGCATCTAATGTTTTGGGTAGTCTGGTGCTTCAGCTTTGATGTAACTTTTCAAGCCCCCAAAAGTCATAGCCTCTGTCTCAAGGCTCATTCCAGTTGGCAGCACAGAGCACTAGCTCTTCATCCTGTCTCAATCCAGCTCATATTAAGGAACAGCAGGTATAGCTTACCAGAGGAACACACATGCCAACTTCAAAGACTATCACCAACACCTCAGCTAGACCAATATACACTGCTTAAGGCCAATTGCAAGGATAAGCAAAAGTCCTAGCCAGCTCTGTACATATCAATACAAGAAAATAGGGCAGGCTCAGTCAAAATAGACAGTGGCTCTTCCTTCAAGGAGAGCTGCTTGGGTGGTCCTCCACACCCTGTCTCAAAATGATGAAGAAGAGGAAGAGAAAGAGGAAGAGGAAGAGGAAGAGGAAGAGGAAGAAGAATTAGGAGGAGGAGGAGGAGGACACCCAGCCTACTGGCCAGCTAAGCTCGCCCAGAGGTGAAGCCAAGGGGGCATGTGGTGGCGGGGATAGAACCTCGGTCCCTGCACTTGCGTAAATAGGCACTTACTCCACTGAGTTCCCACGGACCCAGGAAGATGACTATTGCCTGAAAATTCTTTCCTGACATTAATCTTCCAAATTGTCCTACAATATTCCAATTCCAAGGATAAGTAATATCCAGCTAGGGAAATTAGATTTTTCACCTCCAAACAGATCACCAGAAGGGACAAGATGCATTAGTAAATGTAAAAATCTGAGATATTATTTCTAGGTTAGTTTAATCAATTCTGAAGAAGTCCTCTTCTGAATGGGGAAAAGATATATAGCAAGCTAACCTCTGTGTGAAAGGACGTTTTCTTTATTTCTCTTTGTGCAACACAGACAAGGAAAAGATTTTAAGATGCATATTTATAACAGTGATACTATGTTATGCATTCTTTAGAACAGAGTGTGTGAAACTAGTTATATGGTGGATGTTAACCAAGATCTCCCAGCTCTACAAAGACAAACAGACAGACAGACAGACAGACAATCTTTTAAAAGCTATAGGTTGCTTCATCCCCCCAAAAAACTAAAAGAAAGTATTAGCAATAAATGTCAAAATTCCTCTAACAATCAAATTTAACTTTTTTGCTATCCATCCTTGGTCTTCATGCATACCCTTACTGTCCATGAAAAGTCTAGGCTCATATACTTCTAAAATGTACAATCCTACAAACATTCCTTCATAGAATTCCATATTTTATATCTTTTTAAAAACCTTCATTGGGGCCAGCCTGATACCTCAGGAGACTAAAGCACCTGCTTAGGCAGAGCGCAGCAGCTAGGGTTTGATCCTGGGCCTGCTGTGCCGGCCCCATCCATGGATTGTGCTGAAATGGCAACTGAGATTGGGCGTGGTGGTATGTTCAGCACTTGGGAGGCTGAACACAGGAGAATCACTAGGAGTCCGATCTATGTAGTGAGGCCCTGTAGACCCTGTAGACCTTGTAGACCCTATCCTAAATGCAGGAAAAGATTAATTAATTAATTAATGCCCTTATCTTTTATATCTTTATAAATACATCTTCATTAATTGATATTTATTTAGTCATTCACTAATTTTGCATTGAAAATGTAGTAAGGGACAAATTAGACAAAGAGCTTTCTGTCAATCAGCTTAGAATCTCACATGGAAAGTTATGATAAGCAATAACATAAGACTGGTTACTGACACTGATAGAAGGAAAAAACATATGTAGAAGCATAAGTGTGTGGTTCCATTTCACATATGATAAGTATGAATTTCTCTGGGCAGCTGACCCTTGAAAGAAGAGTGAATTAAATCAAGGGAAAGTAAGATATGTGTAAATGTAGGAGAAAACATTCAGAGAAAAAGTAAAACCCTGTAGTGATAGCATGTCCGATATTTTTCTGCCACACCAAGAGATTATGATTGGAATGGGTAGAGATTAACAGGGATTGTAGCATGGTGGGGAGAGGAGTAAGGAGCTATTCAATGTATAAATCCTACTATCAAGTCTCTGGGTTTTTAAGGAAGCCTTTCAGGCTGAAAGAAACGCAATTGGAACATCTCACTAAAGCAGTATCACTTACTTAAAAATTTCCTGCCAGCTTAACTTAGTGAGGAAAGGTTTTAAGAAGATAAAGCAGAAACACAGACAGACTTTTCTCCCAAAGCATCTCTCTGAATTTTCGGCAGACAAATAAACCTGACCGTCCAACACACTTCTCTAAACGATAATTTCCAACCCAGCTAAGCATTGCATTTTCACTAGAGCTTTTTGCTGAAGGAAGAAATACTTTATTCTAAAAGAAATATTAATAATATTATGTGTGAAACCAAGATTACTAATCAGAATGCTCTTTCAATCCCCATCTCTTAAATTCCTTACACAGACACACTGTATAGATTATTTTGTATTAAGGTGAGCTCAGTACTGTGATAATATGCTTTTTATACACATTTCAGTCATGAATAGAATACCTCACAAGATAGCTTTGACTGAGGTAGAAGAAAAGCAGTCTAAATGGCAGTAAAACATGGCAAGGACATTAGCGGGAGAGAATGAGAGAGATAACTCAAGATAAACAATTTTAGCACATAGCAAGGAAGTTCCAGACCACAAGTTTCTATTTCCTGCTTTAAGATAACTACTTACTAAATGGTACCTTAAGAGAACTAGTCCCTAGGGAAGGGGCAAATGACATAGTTGTGAAAAGTACTTTCTTCATATCTTACTAAGTTGAACACTTCCAGGCTTGAGAGAGATCCATAAGGACAGAGATTTAAAAAGTATTATTGAATAATAAATCCTCCGGCCCCAAACATTATCAAGCACATAGCAGTTATTCAGTAAATAGTAGTTGCTAAATATATGAGTAAATAAATGAATGGGATTCTAGGAAAATGTTATACTTGTCTCCAAATGATTCACATGTCAAGATAGAGATAACTAACTTTTAATCCAGCACCTTAGATTATACTATCTCCTAAACTATTTGTGTTTTTTAAAACTTAAAGACGGATGTTTCTGAGTCTGGGAAAATCCCACTCTTGTCTTCAAGATACACCTACATTTATGAGAAACCACACTTCAGATGGCCAGGGAAACCCAACCCTCACCGCAACACACTGGGACCAGTCTGGGCCATTGGAGCATGAATTAAAGAGAACTAGCCGAGCTGGGTGAACAGGAGGCAAAAGGAAGGGGGCGGAGATACTCAAACAGATATAAATGTTGAGTTGCCTCCGAGAACTCAGAGACTGAACCAGAGCTCTGTAGAAGACACTCTGAAGGCCCACTTGGCTTGAAATTCACCCACAATCTTGAGAGAGAAGATGAGTTCTGAAGACTGTCCCATAACAGAGACCAGTTCTTTGCATCAGGAGAAAGGGAAAAAAGGTAAGTAAGTCTTGGTATTTCCTATACTAGTGATATCTCTCTGTGTCACATATCATGTTGTTAGGGGAGAAAATATGACAGTCTCTTAGAAAAAGAACTTTGTTCAATTCTACTTCAGTCAGCATAGAAGAGGGGCTGGGAAGAGGCGAACACAGTGAGACTCAGTTCAGCCGTGACACTATGAAATACTTGAGAGGATAACACGAGAGTAAATTTCAGAAAATCTTCAAAGTATTTTCCTTTAAATCAATTCATATCATCTCACCCTTTATTAGATGTAAGTGCAAAGCTCCTTGCCCTAGTCCATTATACCCCACTATATATCTGTGCCAGTCCAAGGAATGTTTTCCATTTCTATGGAAATATGGTTGTCCATTTAAAAAATCACATTCTTGCTTATCTTGATTTGTACTTTCGTCTGCCCTCTGTCATCTCCTCCTGTGTTGTCAGGACAGCACTCTCCGGTCAGTGCCTGGAAGTGCACAGAATTTCAGACTTTGAAAGAACCATTATAAAACCATCTAAAAATTTAGTGTCCAGTGGTGCTTTATGGGAAGAGTATTTAAAAAGGTTCTCAATGATGTACTCTTCCATTTTGATATTTTTTAAAGAAATCTATTTTCTTAATTTCTTCCATCTATGTCACGGTTCTAATCATTATTGGCTTCAAATTCTACATAGCTGGCTACTTTTCCGCCTGTTTTTCATTAAAATGTGTTCATCTTACAAAAGGCCCTCTTTTCTATTTGCTGCACCTATGTATCATTCTATGTTCTGTAATTAAAACTTTTCACAGACTGTTTTCTATCTTGTTCCTATAACCTTCCTTGATTTTTTTAAATCCCTTTCCACCCTAATGAATGAAGTGTCCCAAAGCTCTAGTAATTAAGAATAAGAGTTTACTTATAAGCAAGAACTATCCAGTTATTGGAGGGATTCATTAGAAACAGTAGAACCAAAACAATGTCTGGGTAAAAATCTGCTCTTTGCGTATACATCTATTATATTAGTTTACTATGAAAAAGTATTAGCTGCCTTTGCGACTTTTGTTCAAGAATGTAAAATCAACTATATTTTAAAATGCATAAGTCACATAAATTTCTAGGCAACTGAGGGAGCCAAAACCTAGTAGAGCCACTAATGAAAAGAACATAAAATCATTAAATTATACCAAGCATAGTTGAGAGGACAGGATATACAAATTTTTAATCTTACCTAGGATCATCACAATTTTCTGTCAAATATTTATTCTTCTACTCTAGCTGTTTTGGTAATATGAAGAATCATTTGGTATCAGTCAGGCAACTCAGTAGGTGATAAATAGGTAGGTGTTTTCAGTTTCTCCATTAAAGGAGGGGACCTATCATGAGACCAAAAGTGTGCTGTTGGGGTAATGTTTTGTAACCTAGGTGACAAGACAAACTGTGGTTAAGAGTAGCCCTCATTAATGTAAATAAAATGTCACCTGAAAGTCACCTCCACAGCTTACATCCTGGGTGGACCACTGTGTGGAGCTAGCTCTGAGACTGGCTGGTTACTTGGATGTCCAAGTGCTTCCTAAGGAGGCAGAGACACTGCAGCCTTGAGTTCAAGCAGCATGACTAACTCACGGGCTAAGAAGTGAAACTAGGCTGATCTCTGAACTTGGTGCCTGACCCACCAAAGACTGGGTCTTATAAAGTAGCATATGAATGAGAAAAGAAAGAAATGCTTTGAGAAGCCGGAAGAAACAGGGTTAGGTAGAAGTAAGCCAAAGACTTCTTTTGCAAAATCTGGAAGCAGATGTGTGCAGAGCGGGAGAAAAAACCCTAACTAAAGCAACCGTCCATGTGGAGAGAGGCTGCAGGACAAATTACTAAAGGAAGCAACATCTATTTGTGACATTTACCTTAGCAATGTTTTAAGTGGAAAACTATGCACATTTTAATCTACACTTTATATAAACACCTTTTAACTTCTGAAATTAACCATGTTGAAAAACAGGCTATTTTTGTATTTGGAGACTTTCTTTATGTTAGTTTTTATGTTGATCAACCCGTTTCACATTGCAGTTTTTAAGAACAGGATTAGTAATAATGATAGGGAAGTTAAGAACATACTAGCCTGTGCTGAGGTAGGAGTCATTTTATCTAAAAAAAAAAAAAAAAAGTCTTGGAAACTCATCCTTGAACAGAAAGGTCCAAAATCTGAACCACAAAAATATTTTCCCTTTTTTCCCATTATTTACTTTTATTCATTTACCAGTAGATATGTACCCTTTTAAAACTTTCCTTACTGGTTAAAGAAATGTTTTTCATTATTATTTTCTAAAGAATACAAAATGGCTAAAAAATATTAAAAATGATATACAAAATTTCATTAAAGTAATAAGAATTTGACAATGGTTATTGTATTGCATAATGTGCCAGTAAAAAAAAAAAAAAAAAAAGAAGACCTGAGGATCAATGTAACAGATTAAAAGATACAGACACAACTTCAAACATACTCAGTCACCTTATTTTTGACAAAGAAGCCAAACATGTTCACTGGAAGAAAACCTCCTTATTAAATCATTCTGGAAAAATTGACATTCCATATGCTGAAGGCGAAAATTAGATCCTTTCTTATTACTATGCACTACTGTTAAAATGGATCAAAGATTTAAATATTAAAACTAAAACACTAAATCTTCTGGAGGAGAAAGGAGGTGGAAATCTTAAAGACATAGGGGTATGTATCGAGTTTATGGACAAAAAACAAACTGCATGAGAAATACTTCAAAGAGTCAACAACTTGGATCTTATCTTTTTGAAAAGTTTCTGCATGACTAACGATATCACCAACAGAGTAAAAAGAAAACTCAAGAACTGGGAAAAACACTTATAGCCAACTGCCCCTCAGACAAAGCACTTCTGTCTAGAGTGTAGAAAGAATTAAAATAACTCAGGCCTCCAAAATTCAAAGAAAGTTTTGACATTGTTTTATCATTGTACAGACAAGTAAATGAAAAATTGCCCTCACTCAATATGTGTTCTATAAGAGAGCTGTATTTCTTCCATTATTATGACAACACTTAGAAAATTCAAATATTTCACATTTATATACTTTTTTTTTTTTTTGGCGGGACAGGGGTTTGAACTCACTACCTTGCACTTGCCAGGCTGGCACTAGTGCCATGGAGCTATCTCCCCAGGCCCCATTTATACACATTTTTAATTGTGGCACAATTTATATACATGGGTGTACAAATAATAGTTTATGATAATTATGTGACCACAGCTATGTGAATATTTGCATGTTCCCTTCAGCTTAGAAAGTTCTGCGGTGCCCTGTTCCTGTTAAATGACCACCCCTCCTTCACACACATCCATGCAGCCACTGTTCTCATTGTTCCCATGACAGCTTCTTTGGAGGAACCTGAATGTCGTATTTCATGTTTATGACATCCAAGAGGAGATGGCAAAGTATATTACTTTGTAAATATTCAAATGACTCAAAATATTGCCAAAAGCCCAATCTTTCAGTCTAGCTCAATTCACCACCAATTGTCTCCTTTTCAGATAGTGCCACCCGCCTCCACTTTGAAACACAACATGAAGGGTCTCTCCAAGTTCCTATCCCATGCGCTGTTCTGATCGTGGTCTTCATTATAATTTTAGTCATGGCTCTCATTGCCCTATCAGGTGAGTCTTCTCTTCATACATCTTCTCTCAAAGTCTCCTAACTTCTAAGCATTCATGGCCAGATCAATCAGTAGGTACTACCCAGTCTAATTAATTAGGAATTTCAATTTGGGGTTATGTCATATAAAATATATAGCTAAATTCTTTTTTTAAGAGCAGAATATATTTATTGGGGGAAAGAAAGCTTCTGTCTGAGAGGACAGAAGGGGTACCCAAGTCGGTCGCCCTCACAGCTAAATTCTTTTTTTTTTTTTTTTGTGGGACTGGGAATTGAACCAGCTAAATTCTTAATGAAGATTAAATATAGTTCCATGTTCCTTGACTGATTAGCATATTTTTAAGTGTTTAAGATTTATACATTACTGTAAGAGAAAATTAGAGAAGTTATTCATATCTATAAGGAAGGGAGATAAATTAGAATTTAAATTCACAGGTATTTAGCTAGAAAAATATATGTACCATTCATCATAAGCAGGAACAATAAAATTCTAAACCATAGTTTAATCCAAATAAAATAACCAGTCTTTTATCTTTAACTGGATTATGGTTTAGATTATTAAGACTATAGGAAAAAGCTCAAAATCTCCCTGAGCATGAGCAATCAAATGATGGTAAATATATATCAGCACATGTACCAAAATAAATTCATATCCTTCACAAAGAGGAAATTTTATAACTTTATGAATTATCTCCAGCTATTTTTTTGTTCTTTGAATTAGTTAACTGACAGGTAACCTCTCCCCAATCTCTTAATCTAGTTTTATACCTTCTGTATCTTCATATTCCCACACCTCTGCAATTAGATTCAAAATTTTACTCAGAATTTACAGTGCACATTGCTACCCTTTCAGTCCAAGGACCATTCATTAGATTCTTTTTGCCCCATTTTCTTGCCTGCTTCTTACTTAAGCTAAACAAGACACCTATATGCTAAGACCCCAGCCATTCATGTTTAGGTGCAGTGGAGGACCAGGTAGAAGGGCATCTGCTTTCTTCTTCCTGTTCTCAGGATGGCCTTCTGTGGTCCTCACCCTTCATCAGTTCTCACAGCAGAGCTTGTCTAGGTCAAGTTTACATGATGAGGTGTTTGATTTCTTCTGCTACTAAACAAATCACTTTTCTGATCACAGTGGGTAAATACAACTGTCCAAGCCAGTATGAGTTCTCCATGCCGTCAGAGAGCCATGTGTCTTCATGCTCAGATGAGTGGGTTCTATACCACAGGAAATGCTACTTCTTTTCCAGCACAACAAAGACTTGGACCTCTGCTAAAGACTCCTGTTCTGAAGATGGTGCTACACTTGCTGCCGTTGATTCTGAAAAGGAGATGGTAAGATTTTAATCTGATAAAATACTGCTATTTTATTTTATACAGGTGATCTATAATTTCCTTCTATTCCTTTCTATGTGAAAAAAGTACCTATCTAACATGCACAGAAATTGAGTCACATCTATAAGTCTAAGGTAAAACTGAAATTTTAGGCTGAGAAGATAGCTCAGTGGTCTAAACACCCGCCTAGCAAGCATAAGGAGCCAGGTTCAATCTCCCAGGACTAAATGCTGTGCCCCAGGAGTTCGCTGTGCAGGCTACTGAAAATGGGCATGTTGGTGCATGCCTGTAATCCCAGTGCTACAGAGGATGAGACAGGAGGATCACTGAGTCCAAGCTGCATAGTCAGGCCCCATACCTAGTAAACACTTTTTAAATTATTTTTTAAGAAGGAACTGTGAAATAGTCTTTTAAATAGGATTTGATCATTTAGTGTCAAAAACTAGAACTCTCAGAAAGCTGATTTAGTTAGGAACTAGTAAGTGACCAGCTGGTCTTCATGCACCAAATGATAGCTCTTGAGAAACAGTCGTATTGAATGCTTACTCAGTCAACTGTTTAACATAAACACTTATTTGTCTTTAAGGTCTTTCTACAACGATACGCAGGTAAAGCTGAACACTGGATTGGGCTGAAAAATGAAAGTGCTCAGACTTGGAAATGGTCTACTGGCAAAGAATTTAACCACTGGTAAGTATCCAGAATTCTCTTTATCTTCCTGAGGTTTCTACTTCAAGATTTTTCTTGCTTCATTTGTACCTCTTATTTCTGCTTTACTTCTGCTTTTTCTTCCCTTAATTTTTATCTGCCAAGGAGTTAAAGAATAATATTTTCAAAGCCTAATTATGAGTTTCTACAAACCTTAGGAAAACTTAGATATGCTAAGACAGAATTAGAGATGCTAATTCTATTTTTATCCCCTGTGCTTAAAATACATTTTACATTTTGAATGACATTTTATAAGCTTGGTATTAATCTGAAAGCCTAATGGTGAATACATTTCTCACTCTCTTAAAAATTTTATGGCAAACACTGATACAGTATCAAGATTTAAAGTGAGCTATCTAGCAAAGTGCATAAGCACCTGCCTGACAAGTGCAATGTCCTGAATTCAATCCCAGTATCACATGCTGTGCCAGCTCTGGATCCCCAGGTGCACCCTGCTGTGCCAGCTGTAGCAAGACCCTGTATCCAAAATAATAATGATAACAATAAATAGATAATAATAAGTTTCCTATGGCTACAGATGGGCTACAGGGGCTATAAACATGTACATATATGTGTGAGTTGCTTAATGTATAAAATTTCTGAAGCACTTATTGGAGAATCTGTGAATTCAGAAGTGACTAAGTATCATCTCTTTGGTGATACGTCAACCAAATAATAGAACACTTCTCTTTTAGTTCTATGTATTTTCCCCATATATTCCTATCACTTCTGATCTCGTTTCCCTATACAGATTAGAACATGATTATGCCTGACTTTTCTCATATTTCCCTCCAAGAAATAAAAGATGTCAAACATAAATTGTATTTTCATGGAACTGAACAGATCTGAATAAGGAAATCATTCTGATTTTCCTCTTTGCCAGGTTCAACCTTACCAGGTCTGAGAGCTGCGCATTTCTGGATAGCACGGAGCTCAGCAGCACGGAGTGTGAGCAGAGTTTGCACTGGATCTGCAGCAAACCTTCCAGATGATGAGGAAACTCAGTTCCTGGCTGATGGCACCACTGAAGCTGTACTGCTGGACGCTGCTCCTTGGTCAGACATTTCTGTCCAGACTTGATGAACACGTTTTGCATTGCTTTGGAAATTGTCTTCCATACAGAACTGTGGCACAGGAGGGAGAGAAATTCCAGGGAAATCTACGGTGTGATTCCTTTCTGCCATGAGCTGAAAACATCACAAGTTGACTGATAATCATGCCCAAGAATGACTGCAAAGTCTTTCAGATGCACTTTATATTTTTTAAAAAAATACATAAATAATAAGGTTTAAAGTTATTATTTATTGTTGAATGACTGCCCACAGTGAGTGTGTCTCATGCATTTGCACTATGTGAAATAGCTAAACAATGATAATAAAAATTGAATGTCAAATAGAATTTTAACTGGTAGCACAGATAGTAATTTGAAAGGAAATTCTTAAATTTCAGAAAGAATTCATAAATAAACAAATGCTCGTTGAACTAAGCTTTGTAATATTTCCTTTTGCCGAAATATACCATGTTACTTTGTCATTTTTCCCCCAAAAGAATAGCAACAGCCTTTTTCTTCTTTGACTGCCTTAACTGCAAAAAAAGTCTTTTTCAGTAGGACATATTCCTTTGCCTTTAGTGCCTTCCATTACGGTTTTTTAAAAAGAGAAAAGCCAAGATTATGAACAATATTTGTAAGGCAGATAAAAATATCAACAAATGTGCAATATGTGAGGGTGGGAACCCTCATCGGAAAATATTTCATATTGTTCAGCTACAGAATAATACCAGTCTTATCTGATAACAATTTTGTATCTGTCCTAATCAGCTTTGTCATGTTCAATACTTCATGTGAAGTATTTTCTGTGTGCAATAAAGTATGTTCTTTTATTCAGCATAATTACAAACTCTTTTATGTATCTGAAAATAAAACTATAATCAATATAGTGGCTTGCAAGAAGTAGTCATACAAAATAAATAAATTATATGTCACTATTAGAAAGCAGAAAACAAAATATTATGACTTTTAAATAATTCTATCTAAGGCCAGGGATATAGCTCAGTGGCATAACTGCCTGACTAGCCAGTGTAAGGTCCCACGCTCGACCTCCAGTGCCACAAAATAATGATAATAATAATGATAATTCCACAGTGAAGCTTTTGTTTTATAGCATGATTTAAATACATTTCAGTTTGTTTTCATGCATGTGTATCTTAGAGGCCTGTATCTACTTTTCTGCATTCAGGAGCAGTTCAAGCATATTTGTTTCACATAACCGAGGTCCTAAAAATATCTTGCTTTGTTCTGAAGTACAGTATGTTGTTTGGGACAGCTGAGGGGATAGCTCAGCAGTGTAAGTGCCTGCCTCCCAAATGCAAGGTCCCAGTACCAAATAATAATAATAATAATAATAATAATAATAATAATAACAGCAACAGTAAGTGTTTTAGTTATTTATATAAAATGAGCCACTGAATACAAATTAACACACAGTCTTCACTGGTTATTTCAGTTAGAAAAAATCATT
>PVJA010001311.1:120197-130905 GCA_004027025.1 Myocastor coypus
CAAAAAAAAAAAAAAAAAAAAAAAAAAAAAAAAAAGAAAGAAAGAAATGTACAGTATGGGGGGCCCAGCAAGATGGCTCAGTAGTCTAAAGCACCCGCTTAGGAAAGCTTGGGTGGCTACAGGGACCGCGGTTCGATCCCCGGCACCACATGCTGCACCAGCCCTGCCCTCAGGGCAGGCTGAGCCGGCCATAAAAATAAATAAACAAAAGTTCTGAAACAAGAAAAAAAAATAAAATTTAATTAAAAAAAAAGAAATGTACAGTATGGGATCTTTAATGGTTATGACCACCACAGTATACAGACAAAAGTGGGTTTAGAACTCATCTTAGTGGGAAATGATATGTGTCTTAACCTTTGAATTTTTCAGATGGTCTCCAATCTTCTGTGGCTTTTGGTGTTTCTAGGAAAAAAAATGGCAAAAGGATGAAGAAATGAAGATAAGAGATGAAAGCTGAGGTCAGATGGAGCCCTCTCTGGGTGGGAGGAAAGTAGCTGCCCAAGGACTGCAGAGCACTTCTTTATGCCCTAGGGAGCTGTGGTATCAATGTCCACCTCGACCTAGCAACCTGCTTGCAAGCTGGAGCAGCTTGT
Source organism: Myocastor coypus (assembly GCA_004027025.1). Lineage (NCBI taxonomy): Eukaryota > Metazoa > Chordata > Mammalia > Rodentia > Myocastoridae > Myocastor > Myocastor coypus. The sequence goes on from PVJA010001311.1 coordinate 120,791, forward strand.
TTACACGATTTGAAGAACTTTCCAGGTTCTCCCCCAGCTTCGCCTTCCCTACATGCGTGACTGATTCCCAACTTTAGCAACTCCCTGCATCTCTCCTTTTCTATTCTGTCATTACTAGTGATGGGTGGTCAGTTGACATTGGAGGAGTTATGTGCTTGGAGAACTCTATAGGGTGAGGGATGGCATCTAGCATAATATTCTATTCACTTTTAGTAGAAGAGGCTGAGGCACAATTCAATTTAGTTCAAACCCTGCCTGAAGTATTTACATAGAAGTAGCCTTGCCTAAATGCCTCATTCCTTCCTCTGCCCTGTCAGAACTTCACAAACATATAGGAGATAAACAGGAGACAGGACCCATTTAGGGCAATAAGATCCAGACCATTTGCCCATGTCTTACCATAAAATCTCTCTGCCGAGACCTCACACCTATGAGATATAAGAGACACCACATTCCCGCCCAGTTGCCACAGCAACAAAGAAACTATAAAAGCAGTTAGGGAAACAAAAAAAAAAAAAAAATAGGCCTTTTGAGCCTTCCCAGATGGAAAGGGGAAGCACATTTGTTTCTGGCCAATTAATAAAGGCTCTGTGATTCCTGTAATTTGGTATCCCATAGGCAATATAATCAATCCTGGCTGTTATAGTAGAAAACCTTTATCATTCTTGAACACTTTCCATTCGGAGTGACCTTACTCATTTACCCTAAAGATTTCTAGTTCAAAGATATTAGGGGCCTGTATTCAGCAAGTTAATCCTATTCAGTCCACTAATTCGTAACAGTGGTCATTTACCAGTATAGCAGGGAACTGTCTGAAGTTGTTAGTGACTTTGGTTTTTTATAGCCAACATTGATATATCACTTCATACTTCTTTGCTTTTGGATGTCTAAGACCATGCTAAGGCAAGGCATGAATTAACTTTTTCTATCTATCAAGGTCAGCACCTCTTAGTTCCCCTCTTAGCTCTGGATGAGTAACGGCCATTGCTTGGCCAGGTGGCTTTTTTCAAAAGTTTGGGAGACTTCTTTCCCCCTTCCTGATGCTCCTTAGGCAAACTAAACATTGTTAAACCACTTTCCTCTGTGGCCCCACAATCTCTTTGTTCAAGAGATCAGTGACACAGCTGAGCTATAGCATGTTGCAGTAGACGTTCTCTTATGTCCTCATTAACCTTGGAGGGCGAGGGTCAAAATACTGGCTATCCTCTTTGTCCATCTATGTCTTTAACTTTCAGTCTCCAAACGTCAGTTGTTGGATATCCAGAAGAAAAAAGTTAATGACATTACACCGTAATGGAGGCAGTATGCTTGGTATTACTATCTTATCTGAATATTAAGCATCTCAGAACATAAAATGAAACTGTTACTTTCTAAGAACCATGGATATTCTAATGTTTAAATCCCTGAAGACTATTAACAAAAAACATTTACATAGGGCTGAGGAGATAGCTCAGTAAAATAAGCACTTGCCTGGCAAGCATAAAGGCCTGAGTTCAATCCCTGGTTCCACAAAAAAGAAAACAGATACACATTTTTACACAGAAATTTAGAAATTAAAGCCATACATAAGATTGCAATATGATAATAATGATTATATTTTGTAGCATACATAAATTTTCATTTTGACATAATATAACAGTTTGAGCCAATCGACTCTACCTATCTAATATATAAGAAACTTTTACCCAACGTGTCCCATAATGGGATGTACACCACAAGTTTTTTTGTTAAAGGCAAAGGACTGAATACGAAAGAAAAGTCTTTGTTTTACATTTTGGAAGACCTTTACATCTGGAATCATGAATACAATAAATATGATAAAATTAACAGCAATGAATTACCAAAAACATGTGAAAGTCTTTGTTAATTTAGGTTTACAACAAGAGCATCTTTTGTGAGAAAAGTGTCTTTCTAGAAAACTTTTTGACCTTGACCAAAGTATTAGGGGGTGTCTCCCATAAAACTGTGAAGATCACTGGAGACCCCTTATTAATGACCAGAAATTGGCCACTCTGTCCACCAACTGGAGTCCTATCCAATAATGTCTCCCTACCCTAAGGGATTTTAGTTTATCTTACTTTTTTATGGCCAATGAGAAAACCAACTTTGATATCATTTATATTAGTTGGTAACCCAGGTGGGAGCTTTCTTTCAAGTTTGTAACCCAAATTGTATTATGAACAAATGATTCAAAAATGCAAAAGCAGAATGGAAAAGACAAAAAAATGTTTAGCTCAAAAAAAGGAACAGCTGTTGATGGACTGGACAGGCAAACAGGCAAGCGCACAGCTTAAAAGGTTGAACAAGCAAGCAAACATCTTACAGAAATCAGAGTGCACTTCAATATATTACTGACCAAATTGAACTACAGTAACTCCTTTACAATTTTAGAAATGTATACTAATAGACTACTCACACTGGGTTTTTTGTCAACTAGCAGAGAAGAAGAATTTGGAAGAACTAAAATCTATTATCCATAATGAATACATATTCTTTCTATTATATTTCAAAACCCTGGTGACTTTCGGCTCAGTTCCCACTTGGTTCACCATCTCCTGGGCATCCTGGCTTAATGCCTTTGCCTGGCCAGAGCTCAAGTTTAGCCTCCTCTTTCTCTGTCAGCTGTAGAGCAGTCTCCCAGGTGACCCTGTCCTAGGGCTGTACACCAGATTTCTGAAAGGTAGAATCAACTTCTCCAGATCTAAGTTCATGACATGGCTGGACATGTGCTACCAAGGCACAAGCATAACCTTGACCCCAAATTAGCCTTTTCTTGCTTTCCCTGATTAAATTATAATCAGACACACAGTCAAGTGAGATGGGAGGGATAGATTCCCTGTTTTGTGTTTGTAATTGAATTCTTAGCATTAGGGAGCCAAATTAACTTCATCCAAGGCAATTTTAGCCATTGGTATAAGTGTTTCTGGGGAAGTGGGGGAAGATTTCCCTTGAGAATGTCAAAAGGAGGACCTAAATCATGACTGAATAGCTTACGAGCTGGGCAAAGCGGATTAATATTACCAAGAAAAGCCTGAAAATCAGTTAGCGTTGGTCTAAGCAGTTTTGCTTAATATATCTTTGTTTGATAAGGTGACCCAAATGTGAAAAGGTTGCTATAGTTTACATCCTTTTGGAAGCTACCTCTAGGCCTGCCATTATTTAAATGGAATATTAAAATTAAGCAACTGAGCCTGGCAGGATGGCTCAGTGGTCTAAAGCGCCTGCTTAGGAAAGCTTAGGCGGCTGCAGGGACCGCGGTTCGATGCCGGCACCACATGCTGTGCCAGCCCTGCCCTCAGGGCAGGCTGAGCCGGCCATAAAAACAAACAAACAAACAAACAAACAAAAGTTCTGAAACAAGAAAAAAATAGTAAAATTTTTTAAAAACTCTTTTTTAAAATTTTATTTATTTTTTCTTGTTTCAGAACTTTTTGTTTGTTTATTTATTTTATGGCTGGCTCAGACTGCCCTGAGGGCAGGGCTGGCGCAGCACGTGGTGCCAGGGATCAAACTGGGGTCCGTGCAGCCGCCTAAGCTTTCCTAAGCAGGCGCTTTAGACCACTGAACCATCCTACCGGGCCAAATAATTTTTTATTTTATTTATTTATTTTTTTCTTGTTTCAGAACCTTTGTTTGTTTATTCACTCATTTTTATGGCTGGCTCAGCCTGCCCTGAGAATAGGGCTGGCACAGCATGTGGTGCCGGGGATCGAACCGAGGTCCCTGAAGCCACTCAAGCTTTCCCAAGCAGGCACTTTAGACCACTGAGCCATCCCAATGGGCCCAAAAAATTCTTAAAAAATGAAATAAAATAAAATAAAATTAAGCAACTATTTAACTTCAATGTTTTCAGATCACATTTTCATTTTTTAAAAAAATTTAATATTTATTTGTTACAGGTTCTCACTAGCTGCTCAGACTCATAGTAATCCTTCTGTCTCAGCCTCCCCATCATTTGGATTACAAGCACATGCCACCAAGCCTGGTTTCAGTGGCTGACACAGCATGGGGTATGGGGAATTGAACTCAGCTCCTATTGTTTGCCAGGAAGGCACTCAGACCACCAAGCTATCTCTCCAGCCCTAAGATCATAGTTTTAAATTTTTATATCTCTTTATAAAATATCAAAGCTTTTAAATATCAGATAAAATTTAGGAATGACCAACTCGAGATAGAAACAAAAGATGGCTGGGGCATTGTTGGGCTGCCTAGGACTGGAGTTCAGTCCCTGGTACTGCGTGCTACGAGGGGGGCACATACCTGCAGTCCCAGAGCTGGGGAGGCTGAGACAAGAGGCTCACTAAGAGTCTGAACCTTGTGGTGAGACCATGTAGCAAAAACAAAACAAAATACACACAAAGAAAATTTTAAGACAAATTTCAACAACTATAGAAATGAATAAAACATCAAAAACTCATAAAAATGTTTAAATCAGGAACATATCCTATATATGAAGTTAAGAAGAAAGCAGACAGTTCTTATTAGCTGTATAATCTAAACTGAGGAACATTTTTACTATAATTCTAAAAGACCAAAGTTATCACAAAAATATACATTTTTTGAGACAAAAGGCAAAGGTTTTGTTCATGGGAAATATTTTTAAAGTAATCTTTTAAAATACTCCTATTAATATATATCTTAGAGAATACCATTTTTTCAACTACAGGCAAGCTTTTTTTTATCTTGAGAATGGAGAGGGAGGATAGTAAAAACGAAACAAAATAAAACAAAACAAACCCAGTCTTTTAAATTAATTGCCTTGAGGGAAAAATGTAAAGGCTTATTTTAGCGCTAATTGTAATAGAGAGAGAAATAACAGCCTTAGTCTCCTTGAGGCAGAAATTCCAACAAGTGACACAGGCTGGGGTTGCTGCCCAGGCTTAATTAAAGTTATCCATCCAGTATTGTAATGCGCCATGGTCCCATGCATTGATTGGTATATGGAGGAGGCCACAGGTGAAAAATGTGCAGTGTCCTTCTGTATCCCTCTAGGGCAGTAATCTAGCACCTCATTATAGCAAGAAAAACCCCCACACCCCGTAGCCCTGCAGCTGTCACGCGAGGAGGCCATCTGCACTTGTGGTTAGAAGCCTTTGAAAATATTTTTCCTTTCAATTGCTACGAGTGGCTCAGAAAAGGAACCAGACCAGCCAGAGAGGAATTTAAGAGCCTTTTAATCCTAGCACTTGGTAGGCTGAGGCAGGAGGATCATTGAGAGTTCCAGACCAGCCAGGGCTACAAAGTGAGCTCAAGGCCAGCCTGAACTGCATAGTGAGACCCTGTCTCAAAACGACCAAAAGATAGAGCCTTTTATCACTGAGCTCAGGACTGTCACCTCTTGGGCTGAAGGCTGAACAGGAGCTCACTCTGATGACAGTGGGCTTTCAACATGAAACCCCATACAGTTCCATAAACAAATTCATCCTCTGATACAAAATAATGCTTTCAGGCTCAGTGTGACCACCACTCAACCTGGGGGCATTGTTTTACTTTCTGGCTATCTTGCACCTGAGCCCACACTCTGCAGCCTTGCAGATCCTGAGCTTACAAGGAGTTCAGCCCATTTATTTCCCTTTTGAAGTCATCTCTGTAGGCTAACTTTGTTCACAGGAATTAGTGAGGAAGGAATTTTATCTTAGCAAACAACAAGGAAGAGGCACTAGTTACTAAACAACCTAGAACAGAGGTAAGTATACATTTCTCACACAACAGAAAGCACAAGATACACATTTTAGCCTAAAACATGAGTTAACCCAGTACATAAATAATCAATTGCATCTTTGAATCTAATAGGTATTAGGAGACCCAAAATCCTTGCATGTGCCTTATTTACAGATTTTCTAATTTTTGCAAAGGAAAAATTGAGTGATCTGAGCATGTGGGGTCATGTGAGCAGAGTTTTAAGTAAATTGAGTCATGAGCTTGACTTTTTTTTTTTTTTTTTTTTTTTCGTTTTTTGGTAGTATCTGGGCTCCTGCCTGTACAAGTTTAGCTCCATCTCCTCGGGCTGGGCGACCTGCCCTGCCGGTGGTGGCTCCACTGACCTGTCTCATTGCCTGGCTCCATTGCTCACGCCTCCCCCTCCCCAGGGCCGCTACTGGCTGAACTCAGGCACTAAGAACACAGGCTTCCACTCCCACTCTGGCCACCGGGGCCACTGGCTGCTTTTGGCCAGGACCTCAAGTGCAGCTGTGGGAATGCCATATAAACTTTCTGTGAAGAAGCATGCACCCAGGCTACAGGGAGAGCTAGGGTGAGGGGGTGCGCTGGAGCCAGGTCCCATCTACTCAGCCTCCAGCTCCCATGTCAATGGTTGGTGGTACAACCGGCAGCCCACAGCTGGGCAGAGTACAGGGCTCATGGGTGGCTGGGAAATTCAGCTGAGTCTGCCCAGGACCAGAGCCTGGGACCTTCCTGCAACTGGCACGCACTGCTTCACCCAGTGGACCACACTGTTCTGCTCAGCCAGACACACCACATTCATTTTTTGACTCCCATAGTTCCTTCCTTATTTGATTGAGCAAAGCTAGAGGGTTCAAGCTCTATCCGTGGAGCTTTTGCACCACCCTCTGTTTCCTGTTCAGGACTTGATATTTATTTATTTATGATTTATTTATTTATTTATTTTGCAGGACCGGTGTTCAAACTCATGACCTTGCACTTGCCAGGCAGGCACTTGTGCCATAGTGCTATCTCCCCAGGACTTGATTTTAAAATAGTCCTCTGAGGCAAATCCTGGTGAACCTTTTTGCCCCAACTTTTACTCCCGAAGAAATGCCAATTCCGATGCACACCATGCTGAATATTGATGCTGCCAACGTACTTCCCCTTGTCATGCTGAGCACGCAGTGACAAGGGTCCCCTCCCCCACTGTTTACCATTACCGGGGTACCTCTTTGGTACCCTTTACTGTGGACCAGCAAAGCTCTTGGTGCTCGTGGAAAAAAATGGCTCAATGGTGAAGAAATAGAGATGAGAGATGAAAGCGGAGGTCAGGCAGAGTCCTCTCTCTCTGGATGTGAGGAAAGGAACCGTCCGAGAACTACAGAGCATTTACTTATGCACTCAGGAGATTGATGTCAATTTCACTCGCTTTGCCTGGAACCTGTTTGCAATCTGAAACTGCTTGTTTACAAGGCTCAAGGAGCTCTCTGTTCTGTGGGCTGGCTTTGTTTTAGGCTCACACCTGCGGTTGATTTCCAGCTTCAGCCACTCCCTCCAACCTCTAATATTCTGCAGCTATCAATAACCACCTACTCCTGAGTCACGCTAGAAACCCATGGCTTGTGATCGGAGTACCATGGGATATACACCAGAAAGTGCAGCTGCCAGGCGGGAGATGGCAGCAGGCTGAGTCATCATTCTGCCCCGCAGCGGCTAAGCAGCTGTTTTTTGTTTTGTTTTGTTTTGTTTTTCTTGTTTCAGAACTTTTGTTTGTTTATTTATATATTTTGATGGCCGGCTCAGCCCGCCCTGAGGGCAGGACTGGCGCAGCATGTGGTGCCGGGGATCGAACTGTGGTCCCTGCAGCCGCCCAAGCTTTCCCAAGCAGGCACTTTAGACCACTGAGCCACCCCGCCAGGCCCAGCAGGTGTTGTGGATTAAGTTGAAATTTAGCTAGGCTTAATTATAAATTAAATTACTGCATCGCAATCACCTCAGGGTCAGCCAAATAGCTCATCGGATTAAAGTGCCTGCAAGCAGTCCCAGAGGCTGGGGGTTCAATCCCCAGCCCTGCTGTGCTGACCCTGCCCCAGGGGTGTGCTGAGAAGGCAATTGAGACTGGTGCTGGTGGTGCGCCCGTAATCCCAGCTCTTAGGAGGCCGTAAACAGGTGGATCACTAGGAGTCTGACTTAGTAGTGAGACCCTGAACACCCTGTAGATCCTTCCCTAAAATATATAAAAAAAAAAAAAAAGAAAGAAAGAAAAGAAATTACCTCAAAACAGGACCTGGTTCACAGTAAACATGAGTGGTACGTGAAATAGTAATGATGCTTATTACAAAGGAAAACACTATGTCATTAGCTATTTATTTATTTACTTATTTATTATGCATTAAGTACAGGGTCTACAGGGTCTCACTACACAGATCAGACTTAAGGTGATCTGCCTGTGTTCAACCTCCCAAGAGCTGAGATTACAGGCATGTGCTGCTGTACCCAGTCTCAGTCTCGGTCCCCAAGGGTGGATCTGGCACAGCAGACCAAGGATCAAAGTCTGGTCCCCAAGTCTGCCTAAGCAGGCTCTTTATTTCACTGAGCTGTCTGGCCCACCCGTCATCAACTTGTGTTACTAGCATAGTATGAATGTTCCACCAATCTTCGTTAACTGCTGTAAGGGACGAATGCTCCCTTTGAAAATGTAAGGGGAAAATGCTCTCTTTGAAAATGTAAGGGACGAATGCTCTCTTTGTTCCTTTCCAGGAGCAGAGCCATTTTTCCCTTGACTTCCAGTGTGCTGGGAGATGAGGTAATACAGTTGTAGATAGCCCAAGTTAGTTAGGAGTCAAGGCGAGGCCTGCCTCCCCTTTGCTCAGGAATTTCTTTGATCAAGAGATCTATAAAATATGCCTTCCCTGACCACATTAGGGAGTTCCCCTCGTCACCTGGCCTTCGGCTTCCACTTGATTATTCCCCCCAATAACTATAACGAGCCATTTAAACTAACCAATGCATGTACAGTGCTTTGCAGAACTGTTGTCAGTGTGACCCTTATTTTCTTGTCTTACAAATATTTTCCTGTAATGAAGCTGTACAAATAAAGAATACAACAGAATTTGAGGTTTAAATATTTTAGCTTAATTAAATAAAATCTTTCCACATATCACAATTGCAATTTCAGAACTCCAGTCCTTCTTAGGCAATGTGTAAAGGCCCCAAAGTGTCAAATACATTATCACTCAAAACCTTATCTTTCCTCACTTACTTGATTAGAAATATTTAATGGTACTACACTGTCTTTATTGTCACATCATGCCATAGACCACCAAAATCCTACTGACAGAGGAAATGGAGTCACAGATGCATTTAAATCACATTGATAGGTGCCAGGAAGGTAGCTCAATGGAATAAGTGCTTGCCTAGCAGGCTCAAAGTCCTGAGTTCAATCACTGGTACCACAAAAATAAATAAATAAATAAATAAATAAATAAATAAATAAATAAATAAATAAATAAATAAAAATCATATTGGTAAACCAACCCAGAAAACTGACGATCAACTCATAAAATTCATCTTTGATGACTTGATTCTTAGGAGAATGACTTTTGGAGCCCAAATCAATCAGTCTGAGTGATCATGGCAATTTAGCCACTCTTTGTATCAGAGACCGAACCTGTGGCATGAAAAGAGCCACTATGTGTATGAGCATGTTATCTCAGTGTTATTATAACTCTGAAAATCCAGAGTCGACCCTAAACAGAGCCCATGGGTCAGTAATTCTATTGATTAAAATATTTTTCTGTAAGCTTTGGGCCTCAAGAGTAAACTCAGCCTGTTGGGATTGCAACAACAGAGAACTGATTATAAGGAGGATATGTAAAGGTGAGCAAAGCCTTTTGCCAAATGAAATAGATGAGGGATGCTGTGGTCAAAGTGGGGTGAAGACCACAGGCATAGCTGAATGATTGCTGCACTGAGCACCGTTAAAGAATCTCAAGGTTCAGTAGCCCCATAAGAAAAGAGCCCAGAGGAGAGACTGCCATCTATTCTCTTATCTCCTGATGGACAGTTTCTCAGGATTCTGTAAGTCTTGGAAGTTACTAATGTGTATAAGAAATGAACAAAAGGAGGGCAAAAAAAGGACATCTGCTGCTTCCATCAAGACATTGGAGCAACAGCCAGCAAGATAGCTCAACGAACAGACTGAGCACTTGCTTAGGTAAGGGCAAGGACTGGGTTTGGTCCCCAGCATCACATGTCAAACCAGCTCTGCCCTGAGGCACACTGAGTCAGCCACCAATTCTGGATGTGGTGGCACATGTCTGTAATCCCAGTGCTGGGGAGGCTCAAAACAGGAGGGCCACTATGAGCCAGAGCTCTATAGTGAGACCCTGTACCAAATACATTAAAAAAAAAAAAAGACAGCGGGACAATCTAAATTAAGTCAGGTCTTA
>PVJA010001312.1:0-130625 GCA_004027025.1 Myocastor coypus
GGGGGGGGGGGAGGGAAGGCGGGCCAGGGATCTTGACCCAGCGGGTGTGCGGGCTCAGCTCCCAGCGGTGCGTTTTGGGTCTGGCTGGAACAGGAAGTTAGTCCTGGGAACGCAGAAGAGGGGCAGGGCAGATGGGCTCAGGGAGCTTACCCGCGATGGCCGCACGGGCTCAGCTCCCAGCGGTGCGGTCTGGCTTCCTGATTTTAAACAAGAATGAGAATTATTTTTTGAAGAGGTCCAATATGTAATGTGTTATTCAAGTAAGTGAGGAACACACAGCCACTGCCATCGAAGGGCGTTGTCCCTGTGGAGTTTTCATCTCCAGGACCACTCCACCCTCATCTGTGTTTGTCTGCTTTCTCCTCCCTTTTCCCAGTATTTGGATATTGATCTGGAAGAAACCATATATTTAGGATGCCATTTACGCATTTCTGGAGCCAAGTCATTCTAACATTACATGTGTCAGATTTTTTAAGAATTTAGGTGTGATTAGGCATAATATAATATAGATATAGCGAGACTTGGGGACCGTAGGTAGCCCAAATTAAATTTTTTTAATTAGTATTTGAAAGAGAAGGCCTCCTCTAGCCATCCTAATCAGATTTTCAGTGTATTTTTATTCCTTTCCAGATCTGCCTGTCTTAAAATTTAATTACTGCTAGCAAGGCCTTTATGGGAAGAATAGAAATTTCCTCATAATAGTGTTAGCATATTAAATGTAATTTTCAGGTGGCCCTCCTAGGATTCCAGCACTTCACAATAGAGCCAATTTAGCTGCCTTTTTTCTGCCCTGACAGTTCACATACATTCAACTCACAAATATATTCTTTCCCTGCTTCCTCTGATACTGTTAGAACTTCATTGTCATAGTACATTAGAATGTTCATTCATTTGTGATGACACCCATCAAATTTGATATGCATTGTAATACTGTTCTTATGAATATGATTAAGTATACTGAATATAATTATAGCTCTTCTATTCCTAATGTACACTCTTTATTGCTTTGTTGGGTCTGTAGTTTATTCATTTTTTAATCATATTAATCACTTATAATTGATATTGGGTAGGTTTTTGTATTTGTCACCTTCCAATTGCTGGCACACAAGGCCCAATACCCACAAATCAGGAAGAGAAGGTATTTGTACTCACAATTTTAGTAGGTGCAGTCCATGGCCATCCAAGTCCAAAGCAGAGATAAGGACATGGAGGGTCTAGTGTGGAGCAGCTGCTTATGTTGTGGTGCCAAAAAGCAGAGAGGTGGGAGGAGCTGCCAAGAATGTCCTCCTCATCTCTCTGTCGCTGAACCCCTGAGCTCCACAGTGCTTCCTATTAGCACATTCAGCCACTGCAGACATCCGAGGGTGAATCCAAAAAATGAATGTATTACACCCATGATGCAGTCACCTTCCAAAGGTGTGAGATCTGGGGACAACATTTTAGTTCTATGCTATAGCAGTTTTGAAAAAGAAATCAAAGATTACTGTATAAATACAAAGGAAATGCTCATACATATTTGCATAAAAATCCAATGTCAAATGATCTGAGAACTAATGCAACTACTTTAGCCACGCAATTGTGGCAGAATTTTAGAAAAAAAAAATGTGTACAGGGACAATGGAGCTGAGAGTCTTAGGCACTGTGAGGGACAGCTTCATCAACCAGAGCTGTTTGTCAGGGACAACAGGGGTGGCTGTGATTACAAGCTTGGGGCCATCCTCCTCCTGGATGTGCTGTCTCTCTGGTAGCAACAGCTAGTTCTCATCTGCTCAAGTGCTCTCAGGCAACTTTTGCCACTTTTGACAGGAGCGGGAAGAGCACCTGCAGCCTTTTATTTCCCCAAGAGGTTACTTGTCAGCCTGCAGTCTCCTAATTACTTGGAATTAACATGCCCATATTTCCATGTTTGGTCTTAATTGGAACATTTATTCATTCTATCAAAAGCAGCCTAGGAATCCAAACAAGTTGTCTGTCATGCTTTAATTTCCTCTAATAGTATTTCCTTTCTTTTTTCTTGTGACAAATGCAAGTTACTCTGTTCAATTATAACAAATAGGGATAATTGGTGGTGAAATACTAAATTCTGTTTTTAAAAGCTGACCTCTGAAATGTAGATTCACTACAGAATGATTTCAGATTGTTTTCATTAGTTTCCAGCTGCGCCTTAAAATCAAGCTACCCTAAATTTTTCATGCTTGCCACTGAGGACTAGACCACTGTTTCATCCTATTATTTGTGAAATGTGGCACAAAATTGTTCAAAAGACCATCCCTAAATTCACTGTTGTATGTGACTTCCTGTCAGAGACAATCAAGTGGATGGTTTCCTTCTACAGTCAGTTAAAGAACTTGCCCTCCCAGTGTATATGTTTTATTATTTAAATTTATGTATGTTTATATTGTCACTGCAAACAAGTTACTTTTATAAGATTTGCCACAACATGAGATTTGTCCAGGGTGCTTCTTTGCTTTACATGTAGTGGTATTTCTTTTGATTGATGACAGAACTGTTTGAAGTACTGAAATATGATTTTATTATGTGATAAAGGTATGACACAGCCTCTTAATATGAGTAGCTGGTAGTGTAAAATGGAATAGAAGGTCATAATTAGAAATTCCCACAGTCTTCCTGATTTTCATTTCGGCATGACTCCATTAGAATTAGAACCAAGGGCCAGACAGACAGCTCAGCGAACTAAATCGCCTGCTTAGGTAGAGCACAGTGGCCAGGGTTCGATCCTAGGCTTGTCGTGCCAGCCCCACCCCCAGGGTGCTCTGAAAGTGTGATTGAGAATGTACATGGTGACACCACCTGTAATCCCCCCGTTTGAGAGGCTGAAAACAGGAATCACTACAAGTCTGATCTATGTAGTGAGACCCTGTAAATACTGTAGACCCTGCGTTAAAAATACATTAAAAAAAAAAAATAGGACCTACATTTGTCCCTCTCAAAGTCTGAGACAGTTCCTTGCAATTATCATAGAAGAAACAATAAACATTAAATCTGTGGCTGTTACAAAGATGTATTACAAAACGTGAACACTGGGTCATTTACTGTCTTCCACAATAAGGAGAAATGCAGAAGGAGACAGAAAAGAGAGATTTTTGATCCATCTAAAATATATATTCTTGTTAAAGAGCAATAGCCACATTGTGTGGGGAAGGCAGCCTGTCCAGTCTGGACTCCACACAACCGTACCCTTCCTCAGGCACAAAGAACTGCTCCATCCCGAGTAGAGCCGCAAAGAGGGTCGCTGGGTGGGCAAGGCGTGATTCCAAGTTGGGCCCATCTGGTCCAGGGGTCTGATGAATTATAAATTTGTGGAAGGAGGACAAATAAGTAAATAAATAAATAAAGAGCAATAGTTATAGGATGACCAATCAGATGATCTTTACATAGGGAAATTATCCCAACTAGGGAACCAACTGTAATCCCAAGAGTCTTTAAAAGTAGAATAGTTTCAGAAGAAGTTTAGATGATGTTAGACGAGAAAGATTTCACCAGTTTCTCTTGGCCTTGAAGGTGGAAGAAGACATTCTGTATCAAGGAATGAAGGCAGGTATTCATAGGGCTGCAAAAGGGCAAGAGCCATTCCTCACTAAAACCTGCAGAAAGAAGCGTAACTCATCTAACACATTAATTTCACTCCAAGACCATATGGGACTACTCATGTTCAAAACTATTACATATTAGATTTTCTGTATGTCATCTTATCCCACTAAGAAATAAGTAGCCAGTGTTTTATATATACAAGAGGAGCACTGTAACTTATCCACTTTATAAGGAAATGTTCATTTGATTTGTTTTCCATTTTTCAGTTCTCAGTGCAGAATTTTAAAACATATTCTCCAGTCATAGGTGATACTGAGATCAAAATCTATATATATAAACATGCACAAATGTATCACTACATACATACACGTACATTTACACAAATTATATATATATATTCTACTTTATTTCTCCTCCTCAATCAAATTCTACTTTTTCTCTAAAGCTAGCTTAAGTTTCACTCTAGTGTGGGCTTCTCTGATTATTCTACTCTAAGGTTCACCACCCTTGTAACTGATTTTTATATGACCTCAAATAATTTATAATATAAACTAAAAGAATGAGACTTTTTTTTTTTTTTTTTTTTTTTTTTTCGGAATCAAGGATTGAACTCAGGCCCTTGCACTTGCCAGGCAAGCACTTACTCTACTGAGCTATCTCCCCAGCCCAATAGTGAAACTTCTTCTGCGTATAATTTATTTAAAATACAGCTAAAAACAGTATTGTATGTAAGTTTCAAAGTGTGACTCTCTGAACAACCAGAGCATAAGTATTGAGTAAGGCAGTAAATTATTGTCTTTGTTATGAGGGATGAAGATCAATGTAATACACCAGAAATAATAACAGCTGATGACATGGTAACTTTTAGCACGTTAAACTGCTGATAACGGCATGATATTACAGTAAGTGCCGAAAACATTCTTGTATGAAAATTGTAGAAAGATCAGTGACAGTTCTGGGGCAGCACGGTCCAATAGAACATTCTAAAATAATGCAAATGTGCTGTTTCTGCAACTCTGCAATATGGCAGCACTAGCCATAAGTGGCTATTATGCATTTGTAACATTTTCAGTGCAACTCACTTTAAAAAATTAATTTTAGTCGAAATTTTAAAAAACACCAGAGGCTAATGGCTACCCAATTGAAGAGGCTGAGAAAGACCTATTTTAATTAATAGATCCCTCTTCAAGTTTTAAGAGCTAGTGTAATAAAGAACGAAGGTCACTTTAATTTTGCCTAATGTTCTCTCTTATTCCGGGAAAAACAAATTAATAGTAGAACAGTGGTACCTAATACATAGTCTTCAGTTTATATTAAGTAATGAACTATTTGTCGCTAGCTGCCGGCAAGTTAATTACAGAAATTGAGAAGAAGCATTTAGTCTTCAATAGTCCCTTGGAACTATGTGACTTTCAAATATGGAATCTATGAGCTCATTTCAACGAAGAAGGCAAGAGATATTATCCAGCCTGAACTATGTCATCTGACCTTACCACAGTAAATCACAAAAGGACCACATATTGGCACATGATGAATTAGAAATTTAAAAAAAATATATCTTATACCACAGCCATCAACAGTTTGAGTAATCAAACTCTAGAGGAAAAGCAAACAGTGAAGGCTGATCATCACAGACTGGTTAAATTGTGAAAGTCATTCTTCACAGAAGGAAAAGACTTTAAAAAGTAAAGGAATACGGCAAACTATAGACTGCTATCCTTCAATTTGTAAAAGAAGAAGAGGAAGGAAAAAGAAAAAGAAGAAGAAGAAGAAGAAGAAGAAGAAGAAGAAGAAGAAGAAGAAGAAGAAGAAGAAGAAGAAGAAGAAGAAGAAGAGCCATGATTCACTTCAAGTACCATCAGAACTTGAAGAACTCAATTCAGTCAACCTCTTTTTACTCAATGCCAAATAGATTTGGACCAAGAGAGGTCTGACCTCCTCACATAACAAATGGAAGCCTGAGAATATTACTTCAACTTTTGTATAAAATTATCAGGCAAGCCACTTCACCGAAACTAACTGACATGTTCCTCTCCTTCTTAAGGTACTACTCCATAGCAAAATTAAAAGAAAATAAAAAGGAAACTATCTAAACAAACTATCCATGCAACTTGCTGCATGTGGAAAAAAAACAAATCAATAAAATCTGCTCTTCAACTGTATAGATTTTTTTTTTTTTTTTTTTTGTCTTTTTGAGACAGGGTCTCGCTATGCAGTTCAGGCTGGCCTTGAGCTCACTTCCGTAGCCCAGGCTGGTCTCGAACTCACACTGAATCTCCTACCTCAGCCTCCCGAATGCTGGGATTACAGGCGTGCACCACCACGCCCGGCTAACTGTATAGATTTTAAACAAACTATTGATTAGTGTTTGTTTCTGCTAAGCCATAAAAGAATGTTTTCTATTTTTATTATCTGCCTGACTTGTTCCTAGATAGTAGGATAGTTCATAATGGATTGTAATAGTTGATGACTTCCTAAGAGCCTGGCAGGAAAGAGAAACTCTTGAGTGGTGGGAATTGAGCAAGTACTTGACTGAGTATGTGGTGGACAGGGCTGCACACTCAAAATCCATGTCAAAGGCAAGTGCTGCCAGACACCGAGATACCCCTTTCCCTGAAAGATTGCCTTTGACCACAGGAGCCACTGAGTTGAAGAAATTACGCTTCCCGCCCTTGTTCTTCCTCCAGGAATTTAGGATAATGGGTTGTCAGGAATTTACAAATATCAACCAACTCCTGTGTATCTGGATCATGCCATAAGGTGTGATTTATCTATGATTCAGTGTGTGCTCTGGAGCTCCCTGTGGGGTTCCTCAGAAACTCTGTTCTTTCTCTTACACATTTCTCCTGAGAGCACACCTTCAATAAATCATTCCTGCAGGAATCCACACCTCAGGCTCTGTTCTTGCAGAATTTTAACAATGACCATGCATGCTAACTAAAAGCTCTTCAGTAACTATTTTCTATTACCTCAAATATTTTGTCTTAGGTTTTATGTGAATCAAGAATATATAATTATCTTGGACTTTTAAAAAAAGGAAAGATACATGAAATTTTAGACTCTTTTGAAATATATTGAAAAGTCTTCATCTCCTGAGTTTGGATTCCTTATTGTCTTTGATCACTGATTTCAGAGTAAAATTTCTACTTCATTACAGAACATGTAGCTATTTCTGAGCATGTGTTAATTGCTATTTCTTATCTGATGAGCCTATTGTAAAAGTTTCTTTGAAAGAACTTAACATATTTCAACTACATGACTGTTTTCGTTTGCAAGCATGAAATACCTCACATTTTAAAATCTTTACTGTATTATGTAGATAGACGGCTACTCATCCAAATGATTATACTTTCACTAGGGTTGGAGGAGTCTGCTTTATTAATTTGCGACAAATAAAAATTTTCTCAGAATAACAAAATTGTGAAAATGTAATTTCAATTTTATATTCGAATCATGTCGGTGGCATCAGAAATGAAATTTATTAGGTAAAATGGTATTGCTATTTACATAATTTTCTGGTGTGAGAATATTAGAAAAATCTGGTTGCTTATTACTATAGCTTGGTTTAACTGTGCTTTCCCAAACACATTTAGGAACATAAGCTTTTTTTCTCTCCCAAATCTCTGTGGAGCTTACATAACATGTGCATTGAAGCTAATACGAAAATAACACATTCTTCCATATTCCTCTAATTCATTTCACAGACTCACATGTTTGATAAGAAATCTAGTTGCCTGTCTCCTCTTTGATAGACTGACACAAGATGGACTTGTAAATAAGGATGGGCTTGGAATAAAATTCCAATCATTTTTCTCAAGAATGTTTTGTTTTAGTTTTACTCATCGCAAGGCCCTTTTTCACTACTCATTAAAAAAAAAAAGTCATAAGTGATGTCATCTTTTCTTCTAGAAATAATGATAGTACTACAAGTTCTCTTAGTAATTTGCAGAATTCTGAAAATAAAATTCCATGGAGTGGTTCTCTCAGGTGAGTACAACCAAGCTAGACATTTTCTGTCATGTTGAACAAAACCAGAACCATTCCTCATCATTGTGAGCTTCCATCCTGTGCTGTTGGAGCCCATAATTGTCTAACTTTTTAACTAAAGGTTTTCTCATAAAAACAATGTAAAATATACATTTTCACGCATGATTAAATAATTTAACATTGTTAGTCAATGGGATTCAAAGATGCAGTCCCCATATTCAAAGCAATCAGATTCTAAGAGACAAATCAGACTCAGGCAATGCTAACACAGTGTGATTAGTAGCAGATGTTTGGACAAGACTCCCTGGAAGCTGAGAGGTGAAGATAACGTGCCCATCTGCTTTTTGAAGAGACTGAGAGAAATGTCATGGATGATTGCTAGTTACCACGGTTTGTTACTTTAGTTGAAAAGGGGAAGCTTTAAAGATATGAATCCTACATTATTTAATTTCCTTATCTACCTGTTCTTAGGTATTTCTTTTCTCTTTCAGTGAAAACTCAAACTGCTTTGTATTTTATTTCTCTTTTATAATTTTTTCTCTTCCATATCCACAAACTTACTAAGAATTAGATATAATTTAGTGCGAGAAAGCCTAAAATAACAGTGGCTTAAATAAGACAGAACAGATTGTGTGAGGTGGTAGCTTCTAAAATGTATTGTAGATCTAACTCAGTACTTCTACTTTTCTTTCAGTTACCTGCTCTGTTGTTTGTTGGGCTTTCTACAAGTCCGCATTGTCTGTAATATGACTGCTGCTCTGATTCCCATGGTTTTTCTCAGAGCATTGTGAGATGGGCCATTCAGAATACCTATACTTGGAAAATCCCTTCCTTATGAAAGTCTAAAAGCACTCAGGTTAGTTCTAGGTACTCTGTTTGTATTTAGAACTGGTATGTGAAAGTATATATTGAATCTAGGGAGATGGCTTGGCATTCAAAACTACTGCCTGGCAAACACAAGTACCCAGGTTCTACACCCTGTACATCATGCTTTGCTGTCCCTCTACTTAGCTGGCCACTGAAACTGGATGTGGTGATGATAGCCTATAATCCCAATGCTGGAAAGACTGAGACTGAAAGATCATTATGAGTCTGAGCTACATGTGAGACCGTGCACTAAATCAATCAATCAATTAATTAATTGATTGATTTTTAAAAAATATTTTCAGAGAAAATCTGTATTATAGTCTCAGTTAGGGTCTCAGATTCTTTTGTGTCATTGAAAAGAATGTAATACCTGGCCCATTTGCCTGGTAATCTCTGATCAAGATTCGTAATAAAATAAATATATATTGCCATGGACAATGATTATATGTCAGCTGGGATTTTACTAAATTAAGAAAATAATGAAAATAAATTTCACACAGAAGAAAAACATGAATCTTGAGAGAATATATGGAAATCACATTAAATGCTAACTGCTCGCACAAAAACCATAAATCAACATTGGGCGATACTAATTACAGTAAATACCAATGTTTTCCTCCTGGCTTCCATGCCGAATCATACACAAAGTGGTTGAGGGTCACTGTTGAATGAATCTTCCAAGAACTGACTAGCCACTGACTTTTGCATGTGCAGAGGAAAGCAGAAGTCTCGCAATATTGTCAAACTTAAGAAATTACATTCTATTTAGTGACCCACATATTTATTTACAACTTCTTAACATTATAAAATTATATACAGAAAGTCTCTAAGTACTGATGGCTTAACTTAAGGACTTTCCATCTTTAGGATAAAGGAAAAGCAGATATAACCATTATTTTCCCACTGATGGTCCAATAGAACAAATATCCAATAAATTACAAGACACATTCAATTCTTTCTTGAAACAGGTTCTGTGTTAGGTGACTTTGCTTTACTATAGGCAAGTGTTCTGAGAACATTTAAGATACATGAAGCTGCTGGGCGTGGTGGGGCACACCTGTAATCCCAGCACTCGGGAGGCTGAGGCAGGAGGATTGGTGCGAGCTCGAGACCAGCCTGGGCTACAAAAGTGAGCTCATGGACCAGCCTCAACTGCATAGCGAGACCCTGTCTCAAAAAGACAAAAAAAAAAAAGATACATGAAGCTAAACTATGAACCTTGGCAGATTAAATGCACCAAATCTGTTTTCAACTTAAGATATTTTACCTTTCATGGGCTTAGCAGGTTGTAACCTATTTAAGGCAAGAGTATCTATACAGGTCTGAAGTATGATATGTGGAAGAGAAAGAAATTTTAAAACTGCACATTCCCAGTGTTGAATATCTCTGGATTTTCTTGTTATTGATTTCCTAATATTTTCGTTAGAAGAATTACTTGTATCACTAACAAGAATAGTTTCCAACATGTGCTGAAATGATTAGAAATCCAAATAGTATAGTTTCCCTCCCTTGAACTAGAAAATAGTACTAGTAAAATATTGCCTGAAATCATATGTCTGTCTTTAAAGAATAGACAATAATGAAAAATAATTGAAATGGGATGTCAAATGGTTCATTTGAAATTTGAGGACTATTGAAATAGTTAAGAATTACCAGAAGATACACTCTACTTTCCAAATAGTGGAATCTCCTGCTTTCCCCTCAGAGTTGTGCTGGCCTCTTCTGGTCCCCAGGCTTCTGGCAGACCTTAGTGTTCTTGTTAGATTCAGTAACTCCCAGAATCCTCCCCAGAGCACATTATTACAGGGCTTCCTGATTAAGGGGGGGAGGGGAGTGCTAGCCTTCTTTACATGTTTTGACATTATCTTGAATATTACTGGATACACGAAGAAAGCTTTACATAAGTAATAAAAAAGCTGCCTTAGTTTTATTACCACTTAGGTTTATCCCAGCAATAAAAGAACATCACAGATTGAATGACCCAATTTGAAAGGAAACAAAGTTGGCAGCGTAAAAATAGGATTCCAAAAGCCAAAAAATCTTTGGTTTTCTATGCTGTCTTCGTTGAATCTATTTTGTAATTTTTTTTTTGCAATAAAGAAAAAAGGCATTTAAATTCATTTCCTTAGATGATATTGAAAGGTATTTGTGTCAAAAATAGTCATGGTTACTGAAGACAGTAACAGGAAAATAAACCTATTATTTTTTATTAAACTACCATCACATCCCATTTAACAGAATATTGGAGAATCTAATAAAATATGAAAAAATAAGATTTCCTAAATTGTATAAAACAGACATGTTTCTCTGTTGTATCATTATCTGCATATATGTTTTATAAATGAAAACTATATCTTACATTCTTATCCTGACTTTATTTTGTTAGGTGTAGCCACAAAATAGCTTCTCAAATATTTGTATATCACATCTTATCTTTAAATGACAGGAAAACCAAAATAACAATGGGTTTATCCAAATAAAATGTATTTCTACTTGTAAATAAAGTTAAGTTAATAGAACAGAGTTAATGGAACTCTAAATCAATAAAGCCTAAGGCTTTTCCATCTTGTTGCTATTCTGGTCATGTGTACCTTAGGATTGTGTGGACCATTGCATCTCTTCCAAGGAGAAGAAAATAAAAAGCCTCAGAGGAAATAATGCTTGTCTTTAAATCCTCTTCCCAGAAGCGTTTCACTGATCTTTACTTGCACCAACTATAGAATGGAAATAGCCATGGTGGATGGTGGGAAATGTAGTTTTTGTTCTGAATGGCCATGTTCTCTACCCTGCCCCCCTAGAAATTCTATTACTAAAAAGAATAGTGTTAAATTCTGAGTAATATTTTGTACTCTGTGCTGCAGCTTCTATACCTTCTTTCCCAAACTGTGCTTCCCCTCCTCATTTTTGTATAAATAATAGAGGGGTTTTTTTGTGGTCTTATTGTTATTAGCAGATGGAAGTAGATCCTCACAAAGTAAAAACATGATTTGGGGTATTAATCAGTTTCATTGTAAAGAAAAAAGAATTAAACATTATGCTGCATACTTATAGTTAGAAATGTCCCTTTCTCCTATACTTGCATTCACATGAAATTTCACCAGGCCTGAAGAGCACAACTGCTTTCACTTGCTACTCAATCCACTCACTTACTCATTCTTTTCTTTATCATTTTATAACAGCTACTAAAAACTGAAAGCCTCTCATTTAACTCTCTGATATACTTGGTGATATGCAAAGCCAAACATATTTGCAAGTCCAGAGGAGAAAGGTATCAAAAATTAAGACATACAATTTTATTGTAAAATATGTTTCCTATCAATGGTAAAGCAAGGTTAATACAATCCTTAAGGTGACATGAAGGCATTAAGAAAATTTTAAAATGAATGGATAAGAGTAAATAGGCTTCCTTAAACATCTATTACACTTTCATTATTTTTGTATTTTTCTTATTAAACATTGGGACTTCGCAATGATCAAATGTATAGAACATATAAAGAGGAAAGTAATTACTATTTGTCCTTTTTTTATCCATAGGGGAAATGCTACAGCTCATATTTGTTATATGCTATTTTCATACTTCACATACATATACCATTGTGTGTATAACTGAGTTCATATTTAACATGCCATTTTGCAAATTACCTATGTTTCTGCAAATTACTTTTTGTCAAGTACATTAGTAAATGCCAGACAGACAGTACTAAATTGTCTTATAAAACATGACTTTAATGGTTGACTAACATTTTATCATGTGTTCCTTCCATAGTTCAATTAGTCTCATGGTTGAAAAAGTAAGCATTATTGCATTGAGAATGCATAGATTGTGAGAGACAGATCCATAATCTTGGTAACGTTCTTAAAAAATTGTAGATTAAATTTAATTTTCAGGAGTTCTTTTTAATGTGGGTGTCTTAGTTACTTTTTGCTCGTTGCTGGGACAAATACCCAACATTCAAAATGAAGGAAGGAAAGGTTTATTTAGCTCACAGTTTGTGGAGGTTTCAGTCCATATTCCGCAGGCCCAAGGCTGAGTGGAACAGAGCAGAGAGTATCCAGTTCATGGCGGCGGAACAGCAACAAAATGGCGGCAGAGGTAGCCAACCAACACGGCAGCAGAGCAACAGCAACAGCTAGAGCTCCAGTCTATCTCTCTGTCTCTCTTTATATTATATTCAGGCTCTCCACCTTAGCTCCCGCCCTAGGCTACACCCATAATCCCAGAAGTACTAAAACCTATAATCCCAGGGATCATGGATCAAGTCTCAAACTCTAGAAGTCCCCGCCCAATGACTCCATGAGGCTTTGGGGGGACAACTAGACATAAACCATAACAGTGGGCAAAGCAATTAATAGATTTCCTCATGAGAATATGTTATTAATCAAAAGTGCTTAATTTGTACATAAGATTACATTCCTAATAATAAAATTTACTGTACATTAAAATATTGCAGATTACATGCTACAAACAAGTTATTTACCAGGAGCTCTTTTGGATGAGGTAGAGCTGATCATTTTGTTCAACTGTAGATACTTGGGTTCATTTCTCAATTCAAGAAACATTTAGGGCTGGCCAGATAGTTTAGCAGACTACTACTGCACCTGTTCAGACAGATGCAGGGAACAGGATTTGATCCCTGGCATGCTGTGTCAGCCCCTCTCCTGGGACGTGTAGAGATGGCAATTGAGACTGGGCTTGGTGGTGCTCACTCATAATCCCAGCTCTTGGGAGGCTGGAAACTGTAGGATCACTATGAGTCTGATCTGTGTACTGAGACCCTGTAGACTCTGTACTAAATATATTTTTTTAAAAAACACATTCTTCCATTTTCCAAGTACTCATAGATTTTAGAAGCCTCATAATTGTGTGTCTAAAAGAATCAATTATTAAAATTCAAAATAAAAGTTTTCATAGTTATTAGAATGTTAATTGTTCAAGTAAATGTTATTTAACATATCCAGTAAAGAGTCTATCAAAAGGATTCTAAAATATGTTAAAGTGATTTTCAATTTGACATGTACTATGAAAATATTCTTTCTTTGGAGATTTCCCAATGTTCAAATCTTTGTTTTGATCATTCAGCTAAAACATGTGTCACTTTCCTACATATAGGGGCAAAAAGCTAGGAAGTCTTAAATCAAGGTACCAGAACATTCAGTGTCTGGTGAGGGTCACATTGTTCATCCATAGCCACCATTTTTACTGTGCAACCTCATATGCAGCAGGAAGAATACGCTCTCTGGTGTCCCTTTTGTAAGGGCACCAGTCCCACTCTGTGAAGACCCCACCCTCATCATCTCCCGAGATGCTCTTCTTCATAATATCACTCTGGAGTAGGGCTGACTATGTGAAGTTTGGAGTGACACCAACACACAACCTGTCTGTATCTGTCTGTCTGTCTGTCTATCTTCTTCTGTCTCTCTTTCACTCTTCCTTTTCGCATATACATTCAGATACAGATACAAATAGAGATAGAGATATAGATAGATGCATAGATAATATATGTATGTTGCTACAATTGCGTCTGACACATAAGCAAAAATGTATATCAATGAAATACCCTGCATATATTTATGTTAAATATATTCAATTTATAACAATACCATATATACCTATTCATTCTTATATGTGCATTTATTTGAACTGTATCTGTCACACAGAAAGCAGATAGTAGTAAATGTTTATATGTGTTCAAATATGTTAAAGACAGAGAGCAAATAGATATAAAGATAGGCAAAGAATAGGTATATTCCTAAGTCCTGCCTGGCAAGGATAAGGTCCTGAGTTCAATTCTGGTACCAAAAAAAAAAAGATAATTAAAAAAAGATATGTATTAATCTTCATTGTAACCTTGCAAATTATATACCAGAACTTCTCCTGTATTATGGAACAGAAAACTAAGACCTTGTTCAATAGAGTAACTTCTCTGTAAGTTGCCTCTGCCCACTGATGGTGCTAAGTGCAGTGCTGGATCTAGAGCCTCGGGAAGCAGTAACTGCAGAGCAAGGGTGAAAAAAGCGACTCTCTCTTGCACTGGCCTCATTCTTATGGCAGTGAGTCTTCAGAACACGATGATAAGATTCCAATATGAAAGCTGAATGCCTGTGACAGGACCATCCCCAGTGTGCCTCAGGCTTTGGGACTGACGTCAGGCATATGCCATGTACTTGCCAACTTTCTGTGCTCAGACTTTAAATATCACAGAGGCCACTAAACTGGGCCTTAAACCACTTCAGATGGAGCAACTTAGTGCTGATTGTTTGGGCACATGATCTCTCTTTAGGCTGCTTTAACTCGTAAGACGTGTTGGCATCAGAATCCAAGATTTGTATTTAGTAAATATCCTTATATAATTGGTACCATTCTTAAATGAAGTGGAACTTAACGTGCATATTAAAAAGTTGCAATTTTTCACTGAACTGAATTTTAAGTATCTTTTCTTTGTTTATTGCATATGAACAAACCACATAAAAAAGGAAAAATACAAGTAAATTCTCAACTTTGAATGAGACAAGCCCACGAAATTGTTATATCACAAAAGTGTACTGCTTGGTTTATGACATATCAGAGAAATTACGCAATGACACTGACACTGACGAAGTATGGTAAAGTATGATATTATTTTATCATCTTGATAATAAATTAGGCTTGATTAATTAAAGGATTCATTATATGAATTAAGAGCAAACTTAGATTATGTACTTTATGGTAAAAAAAAAAAACTTTTCTAATGATATGGAAAGAATAGAATTTAGTATTTACTGTACATTAAAATATTTATATACAGAGCACAGCTGTACATAAAGATTAGAATTTCATTTTTGCTATGTGCATATCTTTCTTTGAAGCAAATTCTGATTAATTCTATAGGAGAAAGAGAAAGAAAATGCTACTTTTGATATGCGTGGTGCCTTTCAGGGCCTGCTTATGTGAATCAGATCAGGCCATGAGGAGCTCAGATGATGCTCCATGAAGGTGAGTGGAGAAGAGGAAGAAAGAGCTCATGGGATTTCAAATTCTCTATAACGTCCTGGGAGACAGTACGCCTGCTTTCTTCAGTGCACATGAGGCTTTTATTACTGACAAATTGTCAGTAGAGAAGTTCTTAATCTGACACTTGGTAACACTAAATTGACATTTTAAATGCTTCATTTATTGATTGTTTTCTTCCTTTGTAAAATCAAAATGGACACAGTAAGATAGAGAGGTAAGCACAGGAAGATGATTAATCTCATCTCGCTATCTAATCTAAGGGAACCCAACATAGAACAGTGAGAAGTCCAAGTTCAAATACCAAACATTATGAACTAAAGGAGAGCTCTATAGTGAAATTATTGTAGATGTTCTATCTTATTCTCTTGATTAATTTAAGAACTGTTAGAAGAAAAGCATACACATAAATATGTTCTACTACCCTCTTCTAGAAAAAGTAACAATAGCAACACAAGTTTTATTATGTATCAGATCACAGTATTTTTAACCAATTCCTTAAGTGCTCATAAAAAAAAAAAAAACATAACTGTACTTTTCTTTGCCATGTGATCATATCCTCTGCTTGAGACAAAATTGGTTGTAACATTTTAAATATCCTTCCAATTATGTATAAACAACCTTCTCATTCCTTTCCAACTCCAAGTATGTCTTCCTAGTCGCTATTCACACCTTATTCCTTGGACTTTTTTGGTAGTTCTATGGTAATAGGCAGGTTGTGTATTTGTTTGTATTTTGCTGGCTCAGTTCACACTGAGAGTGGGACTGGTGTGGCATGTGACGTAGGGGTTCAAACTTAGATTCCCTGTGACTGCACCTGCCTAAACTTGTATAAGTAGTCACTTTATACTGCTGAGCTATCTCTTTGGCCCCAGTGATAGGCAAGTTTTAAGGAATACTTCCAAGGATACAAGGTGATCGCCTATATACAAAATTCTGGATGTTAAAAGTCTAAAGGAAAAAGCAACTGAAGACATACATTCCCAGCTGCTATTAAGTAGAACTGCTCAGATAAAGGCCTATTTCACATCACTAAGAAATAATAGATTCATTAGTGTGCATAATATTGTAACACCATGATCTGTTAGTATTATACTTTAGAGTTTTTTTTTTAATTTTACATCTTTAAAGATTTTAGAAACATTCTTTCTGTACAAATATCCTGGAGCTAACTCATATCTTTCTGTATACTGAAAAGCACACACTTACTTGGGCATACTTTTATGTATACAAATATATTATAATATATTTATACATACACACCATGAACAGTTTGTATATCTATGTATAGTTTATGTGGATGCATGTATATTTATTTTGGCATACATATATATATATTAATACGTGAACATACTTTGTATATGTACAGGTATATCTTACAAACTTTTATATTTATAAGTCCTGTATTAGAGTAGTGTGCATTCTAACATAAGCTTTGCTATGTTTGATACAGCATCTATTAAACTAATGTTCATTATTAATAAGAGAACCCATTGTCTAAACAAGGTAGGCAAACACAGGCCATTTACTAGAAAGGCACAATGTTGGTTCCTTCACATAAAATGATTGTTGCAATTACACCAATTTAGCTATGCACTTCTCTGTAGACGAAATTTTACAGAACATATTCCTGTGGTGCCAACCCATCGAAACAGTTAGAGAGTTATATTCCCTTTATATCCTGATAGAAAATATGTTCTTTGCTTTCATTCTCAACCTATGGCTGCACTCAAGGTCAATCCAAGGTATCAGGAAGGTTTGATTATGACTAGCTTTAGTGATGAGGGGAGCAAATTAATGCAAGATCAGTGGCCTGAATATTGATTTTTACCATTAGATCTTGGCAAAATGGAGTCATTATTTAATTAGACTTTTAGTTGTACTAATAAGTTCCCAGAATAGATTGCCTTTAGCTTCGATGTTGGCAATTCCACCATCACTTATAAACTGAAGATGGTGTATAGAAAACTCAGAGAAATGACATAATCTTAAAAGACACACTGGGAAACGATATTGCAAAGTTTCTTTCTCAGCAAAGAGTACAAAGAGTTTATTTCTAAACCTACCAATTCTCAAATTTTCTTGATTAATATGTAAAAAGAGGCCTACTTGAGAATTCTACAAAGTTCTCATAGAGATGTTCACTTTGATTTCTTTTTTTTTTTGATGGAAGCTACTAGTAAAGTTAACCTACTTTGTAGCAATTTCATTAACATTTTGGAGAAAGGCAATAGCTCTCGGTTCCATCTCTTCCTTATCAAAGGTTTTCAGATGCTAAATATGAAATTCAATAGTGAAGTTTTCTACCTGTGCTGAGACAAAGAATCTGTATCTGTATCCACTGATTTGGCTTACACAGCTGATATGCTTGCTTCTTCAGAGTCTTTCTTGCATCTTTATTTTTTAAAGTAGTAAGAATAAATTTCAATTTGTGGCAGTTCTTATGCTTTTCAAGATAATCCTGCACTGAAATTGTTTGCTTCCCCACTTTCTGGAGCACAGTGCTCTGACACCATCCCACAGAAATGAGAATGGGCCTTTGGTGGAACCCTGGTGCACCACTGCTCCAGAGAATATCTATGTTTTTCTTTCAATAATATGGGAAAATGTTGAATGGGGGAAATTTCTACTTTTGTCAACAAAATTCATGTTCATCTTTATTAATTGAGTATGAGAATAAGTATGTTCTTAGACTCATATTACTGGCAAACACTTAGTTTGCCTCAAAATCCATGCCTCTGTGCTTTCTGGTGCTATAAAATTTCAACTGGATACAAATTTCTTTAAAAGTTCTGACTAGCTTGGCCTGGTGGCACATGTCTGTAATCCCAGTTCCTGTATGCAGAGGAAGGAGAATCGCTAGGAGCTTCAGGCCATACTGGGCTGTATAGTCAGATCAAGGCCAGCCTGAACTATGTAGAAAGACCCTATATCAAAAAGCCAAAAATAGTTTTCTCAATTTCACTTATTAGTATTGTTTTAGTTGTATGAGGAAAAAATTTGCCCCAATTGAAACATTTTAAATACTGTTAACCCACTACTATTATGGACTATTGGACTATATATACAGCTACTTTGTCTTAGTTTAATGAGAAGAAAGATCTCTACTAATAGTCTTTAGACAAGATATGATGTCACCATTTTGTACTCTGAACAATTACTATGAACACAACAATATACAATGTATTAATTATTATAACTGTCCTACTAACCTGTTGTGAAACTGTCCCATTGCTATTTCTTTCTCATTAAAATTAATAAAGAGAACAAAAAAAAAGGATACAGAAAGTAAGAATAAATAAATAAATACAGTGTTTTCATTTTTTAATGATTTTTTGAAAGCCATCAAATAAAGTTCTATTGCACAGAAAAAAATAGATACAAGAATGTATTATGTATGGAATATTTATTTCATCCCAAATTTTGGTAATTTCAAAGGAGATAAACTATTTTGCTGCTTTCCAGATCTAAAATGGTATTTTTTACTTTAATTAATAAGCTACAGCAACATCATATAGCAAAAACAAAATACTTGCAAGTTTAAAAAAAATAAAGCAGACTCTTCATGCAAGAATACTTATAGAAGAGAATGAATTTTCCAGTTAATAGGAATAAATTATAATTTTTTCAAAGAATACTCTAAAATCACTTCAGTTTCCCCACTTAAAAATTAAAATGTTCTACTTAAGTACCTGAACTTAGTCTAACCTCCAGATAACTCTTTTTATTCTTGGTGAAATTTATTCCTATGCAATAACCTCTTGCCCTGAAACACAATTCTATGAATAGGAATATTAGAACTTAAAAATTATAGCACTTGCCTTATAGTTTTAATCTCTACTAGTCTATTTGGTATATTATTAGTATTTTAGAAATTAATATTGTTTATTATTTGTTCCTATAGAACACATTTTAGTTTTCATCCTGACAGTTCTGTTGCCATTTCCTTTCTTCAAAATGAGTTGACTCATTCTGATTCTAAAAGAAGGGTGTTTATTTTATTTAAGTTCATTCTTTACCTCTGGGGAGATGGAAATGAATGCGAACCCTCTAGCTCCAAAGCCGAGGTACAAAGGCAGTAAGCAGAAGTGTTAAAGTCATGACTGAAGACATTGGCTCCGATAAACTCTATCTAGTGATGTCTACTGCTGACTTGCAAGTTTAAAGAAGAGAATATTTCATCACTACTTATCTGTATTTAATTTTCCAAATCTGGGCTTTATTTGAGTTTGTACTTTTAGCATATATATGGTGGCATATTATTTGAACAAACAGTGCCACATTGTCCTTATTCACCTGTTCCTGGGCACACAAGCTGTTTGCGTATTTTAGTGCTTATGAATGCTGTCACAACACATGTGTCCACCTGTGCAGACATGTCTTTGGTATGTTGATTCTATTTCCTTTGGACGTGTATGTCTTTTTTCCTTTTCATTTATACATTTGGTACAGGGTCTCACTACGCAGTTTGGACTCATAGTGAGCCTCCTGTTTTCAGCCTCCCCACTGTGGGAATTACAGGTATGCAGCACCATGTCTGGACTAGGTGGCTAACTCAGCGAACCCCAAGAACAGGGCTGGTGCAGTTTTCTTTCAGTGTGAACCCCGGAGTTAAATCACCCAACTATTCTATATCATTTACATCAAATTTACATTCAATATGTTTTTTCATTGGTGACATGTTTATTAATATAAGCCTATTTAATCATTTTAGTGAGTAAAGCCAGTATGAACCTATGTCTTTGAACATCAGAGATAGCAGTAGAAATTTACAAAAGCACAAAAATATATATTTACCTGTCTGCTTCAATAGTTAGAAGAATAATTTAACTTTTCATTAGAAAATTTCCCTTTAATTTCATGAAGGCTTTTATGAAAATATTTCCACAAACTAATACAATTCATGTTGACAAACTTGATGATACAAACTAGATGTTTTCTTTGCAACTTCTAATCCAACCCTAAGAGAGTAGTAGTTCTTAGGTGAAAATTACCCTTTGAAAAACTATTGAATATATATAGTGCATTCATTCCAAGAAATGCTGAGTAGAAAAGCAAATAGTTATGAATATATTTTGTCATGCTGAGATATCCTAAAGAAAAAAAATATATTTTATTCAGAAGAAGATTAACAAATGAGCAGGGCATGGTGGCTCACACCTGTAATCCCAGCACTGGGAAGGCTGAGGCAGGAGAATTGGTGCGAGTTCGAGACCAGCCTGGGCTACAAAAGTGAGCTCAAGGCCAGCCTCAACTGCATAGCGAGACCCTGTCTCAAAAAGACAAAAAAAAAAAAAAAAAGATTAACAAATCATTTTATTTCTGTAAACACCATGCTAATGATTACAATCAATATATTGAAACTGTCACTTGTTATTTCCTGGACCCAGTCTTATTTGAAATTTGACACCTTTCCCAAACTACATTGAAGATACAGTACCTGATCAAGTGAGTTTACCCTGCAAATTATGATGTCCCTTTCATATGTTTCCTTTCTTGTCATTGGGATGCTACTCCAAACACTTACAGCTTACGAAAGGAAAGGTTTATTTCATTTTTTTTTTCTGTTTTTGTCCTTTTCTCTTAAAAAATAATTGAAGTTTGCACAGGTTTCAGTCCACAGTCAGCTGCTTCCCAGGCAAAGATGCATGGAAGATGGACTTGTAGCAGCAGGAAATAGAGCTAGTCATCAGAGGAGAAAGAGGGAGACCTGCCCTCCCAAGCCACTCCCCCAACCAGTCCATGCCCTCAGACTAGGCTTCCTCTCTCAAATCAAATTTAGCTATGAACTC
This sequence comes from Myocastor coypus, assembly GCA_004027025.1. NCBI lineage: Eukaryota > Metazoa > Chordata > Mammalia > Rodentia > Myocastoridae > Myocastor > Myocastor coypus. The sequence continues at coordinate 21,187 of PVJA010001312.1, forward strand.
GTTGGGAAGTCAAACCACTAATGAGTTCACAACTTCCATGACCCAGTCACCTCCCCAAAGCCCACCTCTGAGCTCAGGAGTCTTTGGGGGAAGCATCTAGGTATAAACTGTGTGTGCACGGTGTGGGAAATGCATGCAACAAAAAATGGACTATGGTAAATTATAAATGCAGTTCCCAGTAGTAACAGTATCTGATGATATTGTTAACTTTGTTTGAGCATACAATCTGCAAAAGATACTTCTTTTCTACAAACAGAAACAAAGAAAATTCCTTTTTACTATATGATATTCTTATGATTTCATTTGAAGAAAATTTTTTAAATTACATAGTATCCTTACTTTGCAGGCAAATTTATGGCTGCTCCAACAATGAGCTTTAGAATCCTCAGATGCATGGCCTATGAGATCATATTTCTCAGTAGTCAGTGCTTTCTTTTTTCCACTTACCTCTGTTTCTTAAGCATTTAGTCACCAAAGGAAAGAACATGAACAAAATGATCTGTTTATTATATGGGACTACTCACTACTCTAGTTCACAGCAGGAAGCCAGTGATAGAAGCAAAATGATGCTTCAAAATTTTGTAAGCTAGGCCAAGGGGACAATAAAATAATCAGACAGCATTCAGGTACTGGGGAGGACTTGGAAGCATGTTTTTTTCTCTTGGGATTTTATTTGTCTTGCTAGGTTTCACCCCCACTCCTCAGTTTCTTTAGGTGGGGCTTTACAAGCTCCTTTTATGCAACATCAAGCATTTGTGTAGGCTTAGAGAGAAGTATTCCTAGGGAAGAAAAGATATCTGAGTTTTGATTCTGCACCTGGCAATATTTTAATGAAATTATCTCTTTTCCTACCAGTTTCCTGTTGAGGAAAATCAAAGAAATATCTTGGAGGTGTGGTATTCAAATTGTGATCAATAAACACTTTTGCCAGAAAAAAAAAAAAAAAAGATCAAGTAGGCTAATGAAGGATATTTCAGATCCCCTACTTCCATGTCTACCTAAACTCTTCAGTTTTTTTTTTCTCACTTTTAAAACTTTGCTTTTCAGTAAAATCTTTTCACATGTGGTTTTGATGAATGAATGGGATGTGGAGCAAATAGTTGGCTCTCATATGCTGCTATAGGGATGTATTTGTAGGGCAAATTGTTGCTCTTCATTACAAGGCAAGATAGATGTATACTTGCTCTTCCTCAAGGTTATTACATCTGTTAAAGCAATTGAGTTCTTCCCTTTAGGTAGCTTATTAGAATGAATTGGGGTTTCTGCCAAGCATTTTACCCCACTAACTGAGCAACTACTTTAGATGATTCATTACAACACAGAATTGATCTGAAGGGAAATCTTACAGATGTTTTACCATTGATATCCAGAAAACTCAGGCTCTAGTATAAGACCCCTCCAAACCCAGAAAGAAGGCTCTTACCACTGTTCTTGGCCATTATGACTTTAAATTAAGGAGCTACATAATCGTGTGTGCGCACGCGCGCGCGCATGCATATGTGTGTGTGTGTGTGTGTCCATACATGTTCATGCACTCATACACACACAAACTTTCAGAGAACTTGAGAGAATAAGATAGATTTGCTTTTCTCAGACAAGCAAAGATTAGAAAATAGAAAAGTCATAAAAATTTCTATGAGTTTGCAGTATTTCTGTATTTGCTTCATAGAGAGTAACTAACTGTTCAACACATGTTGCTTCTGAGAAACAAGCGACTCCGAAAGGACGCATCAAAGGTTTGTCTGCTCTACCAGTGAGTGAAATTAAATGTAAAAGAGAATCTCACAAAGCAGAATTGAAATACAGCCACGATCATGAGCCCTTCTTTTCATTCTCTCCCCTTTCTAACACCTCTTAAAGCTTTGTTGGGTTCTGATATCATAATTCCTTGAAATGACTCGATATCATGAACATAGCATTGAGAAGAGAGGTGCCCAGGTCTTCTGCTGTGTAGCATTTTCATCATATAGATGCAACAGAGGTAAATAATTTCAACAGCATAGATAACAATAAAACACAGTCAGCTAATTAAACAACAACAAGTCTTGAGTATTCTCTGTTTTTGATTCAACTTACTTCATTGTACATTTGCAGTTTAATTTTTATTAATGGCTATATTTAACAACATATGTTTCACAGTACCCTGAGTTAGGCATAGGCCTTTGTAAGCCCATCCTAGAAAACAACATTTATCACCGAGGAAGAAATGAGCACAACACTTCCTAGAAAAAGAAAACCTAGTGATTTGCCATAGCCTCTTGACTTTCCTCTAATGACACAACTTAAATGTTCTCTAAAGTTACTTCTGTGTAAGTTTTGATTCCAGCACGAGAGTGCTATGAACAAGTAGAGAATGAGAATTGAAACTATTTTGTTATAAGTTAATGAAATTTGGGGTTAACTGTCAGCTATCATCATGGCATAATTCTTGCTATCCTGAGTACGAACTCCAAATACATAACATAAAAATTTTTAAATTTTAAATAATCCTTTCATTGACAAAGCATACCTATATCATGCACAAAATGTTTGGGGAGCCGGGCGTGGTGGCTCACGCCTGTAATCCCAGCACTTGGGAAGCTGAAGCAGGAGGATTGGTGCGAGTTCGAGATCAGCCTGGGCTACAAAAGTGAGCGCAGGGCCAGCCTCAACTGCATAGCGAGACCCTGTCTCAAAAAGACAAAAAAAAAAAAAAAATGTTTGGGGAAATATACATGTAGAGTAGAATCTTTAAATCAAGCAGATAGACCAAAGGATTACTTCATCAATTGTTATATGGTAAAAGCACTCTAATTCTTTCTTAGCACAGTTCAAGAATACAGTATGTCATTAATAATGCTCAAAACATGCTAGTTCTCTCTCATTTACTTTTGTTGTCTCACTGAAACTTCCTACGTCCCAGCAAAAAGCTTCTACAATGATCTTTTGTGGACAACCATCTTGTCTATGCTTTGCCTTGTGTGTTTCACACACTTCTGGAGTATTCTGTTACATATGTTATCTTTATAATTCCTATGACCTCTTCCAGAAAGCCCCAAGTTAAATGTCTAATAATAAATTCTACAGCCTTAGAAACCTTATTTATTGTGTTTACTATTGTATTATTGGTGTCAGGAAAACACTAGACGTTCAACTATTTTTCCCAAGTATATTACTGCAAGTACTGTTCAGAAGTCACTGTTGTTCTTGCGTATGTGTGTTACAGCTATCCTTCTCTGTTATATAGCACCAGTTAGTATATGCAGGTTAGCAGAAATGAAAGCTGTGAGTCCATCATCACCACCGTCTCTCTGCGTGAAGTCATGGCAATGCTTAGCACTCACAGCAGGAATTTAATACATCCTTATCTTTATTTGAGCATCTTCCAGAAACTCTGTAGATAGCAATGAGATACATGTTCATGAATATAAATTTTACGTGGAGTTGGACAATCATGTTTGAAATTTAGAAATAACACTGTGTTTCTAAAAAAGAAGAAAAAAAAAAAAAAACCTAGTTGGAAAATAATCAGTCTTGAAAACTAGAGACTAGGGATCACAATGCCAGTCCAGTTGGCCTAGCCTTGCCTTACCTCTCTTGCAGAGGAGCCACCAAGCAATAGAACAGTGATGGGAAGGAAGACAGCAGGACTGGGAAAAGGTCCTGAGGAGAGAGCATCACCCCGAAGTGCCTGCAAAATAGCCCAGGTTCCTGGAAACTTAAAAGTTACATGAATTCAGCTATTGTAATAAAGATCATCACCTTGCATTTACATAGCACTTTGCAGCAAAATGAATTTCAAAGCAATTTGCCACACAGTTTTATAGAGGATCACTTGGCTTAGTCCCAAGCAGTGTCTCTGAGGTGGGATTCTGCAGTTGTTCACACACAGAGAGGCCTGCAGAGCTGGCTCATGCTCCTGCTTCATTTCATCCGGGTGCTCCTCCCCCCTCAAAGAAATGCCATTGCAGAAAGGAGCACTTGGGGTGGACTTTTGATCCTCTGAAAGCAGGCATAATGTCTGCCATGTATGGGACAAAGAGACTGAGTAATTGATTTTGCACCCAGCAAGCAACCTAAGACATAGCTATTCACTCCAACAAACATTTATTGATCACCTCAGGCAAGTTCCATAAACCGCCTAAGCCTCAGTTTCCTTTTTCGTGAAGAAAATTTCTTTCTTCACAGGTTATTAGAAGGATTTGAAGAGGAATGAGTGTAAAGGATTTGACATATAGCATGGAGCTGTGATTACCTTTGTTATTCTTCGTTTCTTACATAGCACTTACAATATTATGTAATTGTACAATTACAAGTCCCTCTTAGGTTTTCTTAATTTTTAAACTTTTTCTTTATGATCATAAACACCTTCAGTTTTTTATAAGGAATTTTTTAAATTAACCTCATCAGATTATCCAAATTCTTGTATGAACATGAGCCTTACATGAATGTAGGACTTACAGCTCTTGTATATAGGACTAGTTAACATATAATGGACAATTATTACTATTTTGACAGAGATTTAGACAAATGACATTGTTGGTACTTTAAAGTGCTGTGCATTTCATAACACTATGAAAATAACCTGAAAGAAATGAGAACAGGACCAAAATAGATTGCTGGTTCATGAATGACATGCTCCATACATGAATGAAAAGAAAAGATCATTTTGTTATGGCTTATATTTTAGCAAGTCAAAATGAATGAACTGACAAAAAAAAGGAACCTATACCAGACAGAGTTAAGCAATCATAGAAACTTTCAATCAAGCACAAAGCTAGGAGGAAGAGGCCACTCCAGTAGGAGACAGAAATTGACTTAGTGCCAGTGAAGCAAAAGGTGTGAGAGTTCTCAAGTGCTGGAGTGAACTACCAAACAACAACCAGACAGGGCCCTCTAGAGGGAGGTTGGCCAATGTGACTAAGTCATCTGTGTTTGCTAATTGAAGTTAGTCTTTTTGAAGTCTTCACCTCTCACAAAGTCTAGAAGTAGGGACTCTATCTTTATTGTTACTTTTCAGATGGGTGGTTCAGGACCTTGCAAATGACATCGCTGGGTTGTTCAACTTGGCAATATCCTGGCAGGAGGTTTAGGTCTAAAATATTTGTCTTAGTTTAATTTGTGTTACTATAACAACATAGTTCATGTTGGGGAATTTACAAAGAAGTTTCTCGGATTCGTAATTCTGATGGGGCCAGAACCTGGCAAGAATCTCCTTCTGAGGGCCTGCCCAATGTAGGAAAGTGGAAGGAAATCAAGCTTGTGCAGAGGCACAGACCTCAAGGGGGTCCCAGGCCTCCTAATAACCCACTCAGGTAGCAGTCAGTGCCTTCCAAGGGGGTGTCCCTGGCCTAAGCATGCCCCTTGCAGGATCCACCACCTCAATCCCATCCAGCCTCAACAGGAGTTTTGACAGGGACAAACCACACTCAAATCAGAGGCAGAAAAAGAAATTCCAGCTACAGTGTTTCTATATAAGTGCTCTGATGAAAGAATGGTTGGGATACAATCAGTAGGAAAACTCTATAGAACTTAGTCAAGCAGAGGAGAACATTAAAGTCTTCTCAGTCAATATCCTTTTTTGATCTTGGTCAGCTTGGTTTGCCAGAAAGCAATCAAAGCATGTTAGCAAAGAAATATCCAGTTGTTTCCCTCTGCCTGCTGATCATGTTGCTGGTCAAAAGACTAACAAATAAATAAGCGTACTGGCGGAAGTAATTACTGCTATCTCACTGTTGACCCAGATTTATCTCAATTTATTCTAAAAATTAATCTACCTTTTCTCAGCCAGAGTATTTTCATTAGAAATTAATTTCTAATATATTAGAGAGATACACTGACAGTGATTGTGGAAAATAGCAAGGAGAATTATAGCATAAAATAATTAAGATCCCCAAATTCTGTTGATAGTTTTTATGAGCTCCAGGTGTTTTGTTTTTGTTTTTGTTTTTGTTTTTCAGTGTATCTGGTACAGGGTCTCATTATGTAGCTCAGACTCACAGTGATCCTCCTGTTTTCAGTCTCCCCAGCACCGGGATTACAGGCATGTACACAACCACGCCCAGTCACAGTGGCTGGCTCAGGGTGCCTGGGTGTGGGCTGGCATGGCATGTGGTGCTAGGGATTGAACCCCAGTCCCTGAATGTGCCTAAGCAGGTGCTTAGTCCACAGAGATAGCTCGCTAGACCTGAGTTTCAGATTTTGGCTCATATCCAGAAAAGGGAAATTTACTGTCTTACATATAACTTAAAATTTTATGGCTCACGCCTGTAATCCCAGCACTTGGGAGGCTGAGGCAGGAGGATTGGTGCGAGTTCGAGACCAGCCTGGGCTACAAAAGTGAGTGCAGGACCAGCCTCAACTGCATAGTGAGACCCTGTCTCAAAAAGACAAAAAAAAAAAAAAAAAAAAAAATTTTAGCCAAAGGTGTTGGTTTGTAATTGGTGAGAGCCTGGAAGGGAGTATATGGATCTCAAAAACAATTCATAGAGCTTGATCTAAAGTTATCTCTATGGGGGCTGAATATATCCTACTGAAGCCTGAAAAGGGGAAGTGGCCAGTTACAAAGCTTTAACTTCTTCTAAGTAGCTTTCCAAAGCACTAATGAAAAATCACTTCCACTGGACACTTGGTAGGATCCTGCTATGGTTTCAGATACAGATAAACAGAATCAACTGTAACACAATCGTCTTGAAAGAGGCAAAAATTGACAAAAAAAAAAAAAAAGTGAATAATTCATACCCAGCTGTGAATGAAAATAGTCTGAAGCCACAGTTAACGAAACCACATGCTCCCTTTTGGGTGTTAGCAGCTGTGGTCAATAACAAGCCGCAGCTAGGAGAGCAGTGTGTGCTTTCTCCAATGTTGGCAACTTCGATCAATAAAGAATAATTGGAAGCTGCCCAGATGGTAGCATGTCAAAGGTGGATTTAGGCAGGAACTTAGACACTGAACTGTTTGTGCAAGAATGAGCACATAGTCTAATTATAAGTTTAAGAACCTTAAAAGTTTGAACATTGTAAACCTGCCATCCGAGTGACTTAGAAAACTGGCACATGCTGAGTACCATGAATAGCATACAGTCAGTAGGGGAAGGGGTGTCAGCATCATGAGGAGAGGGTCTCCACTTAGTAAGGTATTAGTGGGAGGGCCGACTGGACTACACCATGACTCTGTCATGGAATACAGAAAAAGGTGAAAATGTCACTTCAGTTTATATCCTTCAAGATATCCAAGTGAAAATAGACTGTAGTTTGGTGGCAGTACACAGAAAGGTAATTTTATAGGTTACCTGATGGACATTTCCCCTATCATCATCGTCATTAAATTCTACTTTTCTCCACACTCAGGGAAATTTGCCTGCTTTTAAAACTTGAACTCTCTTGACAGACCTACAAAGAGAACAGAGGCAAGACGCACAATTCACACTGCTGTGTGAAGAGAGGTAGAGTGTGGGCTGAATGGAAAGTAGTTCCAGCAAACATCACATCAATATTTTGCTCTTCACAATTAACAACCCCTGGAGCCTCCATATTTCAAGACCTTTGAGAGGATCGCTGTAGGTCTTCCTCTGGCTGTCCTAATTTTGTGGTCACAAATAATTTCAATCTGAGTTCTATCTCATTCTGACAACCAGTAGCTTTCTCTTAGTAGATATTTCATTCAAAGATACATTTTACTTTTTGTAGTACAAAATCAAAGGTGGAAGTTAATTAATGGGCTAGTCTGTTTAAGTAGAATAAATAAAGCAATATCTAGCAAAGCTGTCTTCTGCATTACCTAACATCTTACTGACAAAACTGGAAGTATCATTTCAGCACAGAGTGGTCTCAGTTTCCCTCCACATCATGATGCTGATGGATTGGACCCTGGTCTATAGTGATTGCCACTCTGTAGAAAAAAAATATTGTGCATAGCACACATAAGTGTCACACACATTAATACACAGAAAGCTTTCAAAATCCTGTTTGTACACTTCTCTTTTACTTGAATTTCAATTTGTTTTAAGTCATTAAAGCTAAGAAATCGCCTTTAATGGTGCACGTCTGTAATCCCAGCACTCGGGAGGCTGAGGCAGGAGGATCAGTGCGAGTTCGAGACCAGCCTGGGCTACAAAAGTGAGCTCAATGCCAGTCTGAACTGCATAGCGAGACCCTGTCTCAAAAAGACAAAAAAAAAAAAAAAAAAGAAATCACCTTTAATTAGTGGGTAATTTTGTGAGTGACTCTCCAGACAGTGTGTAACAAGGTCTGCTTATCATTGTGAGTTTCGTCAGCCCCCACTGCATGCCAGCAGGCGCTCCTGTGCCTTAAAAAGGAAGGGGTGAATTGGCCCACTGACAACCCACATTTAGATCACACTGGAGCAGGTAGCTACCTTCAATTAAACATCATTCTTTTTTACATTAAAGAACACAACTTTATGATGTACACATGACTGGTTCTAATGTATATTTTAAAATTTATTCATAACACTTCTTTTTATGGGATTTATTATTAAAGTCCTCAAGCTAAGTCTTAAATGAAAACTCATCATGTATTGTTTGACTTCTTACACTGCCTCAACGTAAAATGCCACGACAGTTCCAAGTTAGGCTTAAGATTTGATATAAAGCATGAAGACTTACAGCTCTTTCCATCTGAGCAAGCATTAGAAATACATGACTCAGTCACTTCTGGGGCCTAGTTAAGAGATAAAATTGAATTGGAATTTAGGGAGGGATGGAAAATGACTTTGGAACTTCATGAACATGAACTAGATTTTTATTCAGATCTATCTATCTATCGATCTATCTATCTTTACTTCCTTTTCTACAAAAGTAATTTGTATAACTATGTCCCAGTTAGTTTGTATTGCAATATATAATCACTGCGACCACAGTTTTTGAAAGGTATTTCAGGATCCTATTCATAATAACTATAGGGAGTTTTGCAATGGTTTGCATAAAGTAGTAGCCTCTCTGAAATCTTCACAGATGGTCCAGAGTAATTCTGCACGTCCTTTAAGTCTGTTAAAATCCATTCCTCCTTTAAAAAGTACAACAGAGAACCACTATGCTAAATTTAAGCAAGGTTGGGACTGTGGGTATAGTAAAATTATGTGGGTAGGAATTCCACCAGGACTTGTGCCCTCTTTCCTTGTTTGTGTAACAAACTGCTTAGTCACATGACCAGAGTCAGCTTTCTTCCCAGGACTTGAAACGTCACCTCAGGTGTCCTTACGCCTATACATCCTATAGCAAGCTTGTATTCTCAAGGGTCAGTCAGACTATGCGGCCACCAAAATGAGCCCTAGAAGATTCAGAAGTCTGTTACTTTGTTTTTAACTTCCCATCCAGCTGATCTCTATTTGTCTCAGCTGATGCCATTTTCTCAAAGGAACTTCTGTGTTCTCTCAAACAAGTTGTTTTCTGAGGGCATGATTTATTTCAAACTGTCTAAATTAGATCCGTTATTCTTTAATAATCTCCAATATTTTAAAAACAGGCTTGTGCTGAGTACTTCAATTTAGACATGCAAATGATTTTTAAACTCCTCCTTTCCTAAGGGTAAAAAGATATTAACCACCCACTTGCTTATTGGCTCTAGTTAATAGCTACAATAAATGAACATGGCAGATAGCAACCAATTGCAGTTTTTCATCATTTTTATAAAGACAAAGCTAGCATGTTAAGCCAGAATTCCCATTAAGCGAACTGACGCTCCCTACATGGCACCCAAAAGCCAAGATTTCAGTTTCTTTGAGTGCTTCTAGCGGTCCTGACATTGGAATGAGTCAAAATCCATCTTATTCTAGCCTTCATGGTTTTGGACTAGATGCTCAAACCTTTTCAGGTCAGTGTTAGAGATGAAATGGGCATCTCTGAAAGCAGTCAAGCTTCAAATGAGATCATATATTATGGGGTTTTGGGAACTAAAAAGTTCTCTCTAGGAAAGAATTGCTGTTATATTTTTATGTCTGCAATTGAGTATTCTTACCATTGTTGATAGAAGAAATGTTCACTCTCATTTCTTCTAATATCTGGAAAATAGCAAATGAAGAAAGCAATTTCCTGGAATCCTTTTTAAATCTTGATTCCATCTCTACTTATGGTATTATTTCTCTGTATAACTTAAAAATAAGATTTCAAAGACATAATTCTCAAATACCAACTAAAAGTCTCTCAGATGACCTCCTAACTCCAAAATGCAATCACTCCACTCAAAATCAGTCATTCAACATAAAGGAATATGCCGTCCTTGAAGCTCACAGTGTCCGTAACTGTAACCATTCACTCACTCATTTATTCATTTGTTCAACCTCCATCATTCATGCAGTGGCAGTAGCCCTCCACCTGATCCTGTAGAAAAACACGGGGTTACAAGCACTAGAAAAATAAGCAAGGCAAGGCGGACACTGAAGGAGAAATCTCAGAGCTCTTGGAAATAACAATCCATGGAAGACACTCAGAAAACATATAGAGCTTGATACAGATAGCTGAGTTGTGTCTCTCACGCTTCCCGCTTACAACAACACCGTTACCATCTGACCGTGGAGAGGACTCGCCTGGTAAGACAAAGATAAGGACATGCAGCTGCTGCCTCAGCAGCTCACGCTGTTCTCATGGGCCATCTTTTCCTTCCTTCACCCCTAAAATAAACATTAATACAACATCTGAATAACAAGACATTTGCTATTTGTTATCTTTTGCTTCCATGAGTTTTTGTGAATCATTTTAAATAAAGAAAAGTTTCCATTGTTATATAATCCTTAATGACATGTCAGTATCTTTCCGTTCTGTGAGTGTCTAGACTCAGAGCCTTTCGAGAGTAGCAATTCCCTCTTTATTGGGAGCCCACTCATGATAGATGATGTCAGTAATTTATCTACATAAAATATTTTTATTTTGAAAAGGACATTTCTTTCCATATATATGCATGTGAATATATTTTTAAGGAATTTTTAAGGAAAGTATTCAGACAGCGTAAGCTAAAAATAACTTTAAAAATAAAGAATATTATGTTATAATACTAAACAAAGCTTATTTTGTTTTACTGAGCTTACTTTGGCTTTATTCATCTACATTCCTAATGCATTGCAAATGTTTTTTTTTTTCACTTCTGATAAATGACAAGAACATTCAAGTTCTCAGTTCTCATTTCTGACTTGGCTTCTGAGTTGCCTTCCCCCAAGTAGTGCCTTTTCTCATCTCAGCTGCACTCAGACCCGGCCACAGAAGCCTTCGGTAACGCCAACCGCTCTGACCACAGCACAGCAGTGAGAAGCTATTTCTGGGGTCGTGACCCTACAAAACACAGCCGGGAGAATCATAGTGCATGTGCCCTCCCTAAAATAGCTGTGAAGATGTATGTAGACTCCTGTGCTTCGGGAGTTATTACATCGAATTCTTAGCACTCCCTTAAATAATTGCAGAAGATATATTTAGTTCTTTATTGTAAATATTGACAGTTAAGATAATAGACATTACTCCTTCACACATATACAATGAAACAAAAATATAAGTATCTCAGCAACATGTGTCCATGAGTATTCATTTGAGAAGACATAAACAATTACTTGTTTAACACCGTTTGCCTTTGTTGTGAACATGTATTTCCATTCTAACTCCCCTACAAAAACATCTGCTAGTACAGTGCTAGCCTGGAAAATTTAATGATCTATGTTTATATAAAAACATATAATGTGTTTATTTAAATATATATTGTCTATACATACAACTATACATATGCTCTATATCTGTACTTTTATTTATACATATATTCTATATATGCACACTTATTTTAAATATATTCACATATACATTTATTCATAAATAAATTATAGTCTTTTCTTAAATTTCCGCCAACATACCTTCAAATGCTGACATGTTCTTTTGGATTTAATTGTCATTATAATAATTGTAAATACTAACAAAATCAAAATATGCAAATATGTCCTTTCATAATTAAAGTTTAGAAGCAAAAATGGGCTGCAAATTTTTGCCCTTGAATTTGTTCATAAACATTTGGATGAAGATGACTTGTATTTCTACATTAACTAGACTCGTTTATGTTTATGGGATTTGTATTAAGAATTCTTAATAGAGATAGCTAGATAGTTCAGTGGATTAAAGCACCTGCTTAGGCAGACACAGGGAATTCAATCCCTGGCCTGCCATCCCAGCCTCTCACCCAGGGTGCACTGAGACGGTGATTGAGACTGGGTGTGGTGCCATGCATCTGTAATCCCAGTGCTTGGGAGACCAAAAATCAGGAAAGATCACTATAAGTCCAATGTGTGTATAGAGACCCCATAGACCCTGTGCTACATACATGTTTTTTTTTTAAAGATTCCTTAATAAAATTAATGATTGCATTGTGATAGAAGTCACTAAATTCTTTGGATATCTCCCAAGCTGCAAGCCAAAAAAGTGTATAGCAGCTCTCTTCAAAGCTGAGGTGTAACAACCTTAGAGTTGAGGATTTACATTCTTTTTTGATTGTGGTCAATAGAAAAATAAAAATCTTTCCACTTTGGAAACACAGTAGACATTAGAATAATTTGCTTTTCCCTGTAGAATAATATTATGAATCATAACATTTATGTAGATAGTATTTTGAACTTCTTAGCATTCTGCCCCAATTTCTGGTCTCCTGGCATTTACATTCTGATATTATGCATCATATTACACTTAGGATGATGAGAAAAATGTCTTTTTTAAAGTGATTCGTGAGAAGTTGATAGTAAAATAAATGACTTTGGCAGCAGGCTCGGCCTTAAATCGTTTTTAGAAAAGAATTCACGTCAAAGTTGGAGATGTGGAAATGGATTCACGCGCAGCTACCTCTGCTCACACATTTTGCACAAAGGTTCCGTGCATCCTAATAAGGGCTGTGGCCCAAGAGCACCAGAAATAGCAGAACTGCACTGCCACGTATCGACTGAGCAGTGCCTCTATAAGGACGAGTTCACACAAGGCCTTAGTGCTGGGCAGAGTCTCACGTGTTTCATGAAGGCTGCAGTGAACAGAAGGACTGCTATTCCCCTGCTGAGCCGTGTGGCCTAAACGCTAGGGCTTGGCACCCATAGCACACCTATGGAGGGCCAAAGGGCCTAAGAGTTCAATTGACATGGTTGCTGGAATTATTACATATTTTAACACAAAGCTTGAAGAGAAACAAAACCCTATAAATTAAAGCCTACAAAGCTGCTCTTGATGCATTTTCTCAAGAGCCTCTTCAGAGCTTTCAGAAACAAACAGAAGTTCCAGATCAAATGATCTAAGTATATTAACTGTGGTACATGCAGGCAGTGGAATAACCCATAGTACTAAAAGAAATGAGCCATGAAAATTCATTGAGGACTTTAGGTGCATATTGCTAAGTGAAAGAAGCCAATCTGAAGAAAGTAACAATTATATGAGTCCAACTATATGACATTCTATAAAAGACAAAATAGCAGACGGTAGAAATACCACGCATCACATCCTGATCATTGTCACTCCCCTGCCCGCCCCACCTCCCTTCCTCCTTCCCCACATTTGCTTCTCACCCCCACAGAGTCCAACTCCCTGCACCTTTGCACAGCTCCTGGATTGCTGGGAAGGCACAGGGTTGCTTCTATTGCTCTTACATTTTTTTTTCGTATATTGAGTGTCTCATATAAAAAAATCATGTGAGAGTTAACCTTTGATATTAATTTTACTTAGTGTTATGATCTCAAGATCTATTCATTTTCCTACAAAAGCCTCAAATGTATTTTTCTTTATGGTCGAGTAGCCCTCTATGAACATAAGACCCATATATCACCATAATATATTGTATGTATGTTACATATGATATCACTACAATATATTACTATGTATGATATCACTATAATATATCACATACACATAATATGATCACTATAATATGATTATGCTAGCTTTTTTGAAAACACATTAGGGAGAAATATAGATAGATCAAATGGAGCTCCTAGTTTTAGTTTTTTGAGGCACTGTCATGATGATTTTCCGAGTCATCACATTAGCTTGCACTCCCACCCTGGACTCCCATTTCCCCTGCTTTTGATATTTTTATGCTTGATGATGGACATTTTTAGCAGAGTTCTGTAGAATCTCAGTGTTGTTTTGAATTGCATTTCTCTAAGGACCAAAGATATTCTTTTTGTGTTTATTGGACATTTGTATTTCTTCTTTTGAGAAAGGTCTATTTATTTCCATCACCCATTTTAGATTGTGTCCTTTATTTCAGGGAGCCTAATATTTTTTAGTTCTTTTTATGTCTTTGTTATAGTCCTCTGTCTTAGGAGTTACTTGTAGAACTTTGCTTCACTTTGTAGATTGCCTCCTTATTCTGCTGGCTGTTTCTATTGCTCTGCAAAGTTTTTTTAATTAAATTTAATGTAATCATATTTGTTGATTCTTATTTTTTCTAGGCAATTGGATTTATGTTCAAGAAGTCTTTGGCTATACCTTCAAAAGACCTACTAAGTTTCTCTTTAAGAATGTTCTCAATCATGTTGGTTCATATTAATCTGATTTTAGCACAGGGTAAGAAATATGGATGAATATTCATTCTTATGTGTATGGATAATGAATTGTACCAGCACTATTTGTTAAATAGGCAGTCTATTCTAGTATATATTTTATTGAGCCTTTGTTGAATATGAGCTGACTGAAGATCCTGGTGGTTGTGCACCCATTTATTCCATTCTATTCTGTTCTGTCCTGCCCTGCCCTGTCCTGTCCTATCCTATCCAATATCATGCTGTTATTACTATTGTAGCTTTGTAGTACAGCTTGAGGTCTGGGATTGTACGGCCTCCTACGTTGCTGTTGTTGCCCAAAACTGCTATGGCTGTTCTCAAATACTTCTGATTGTATGAAAAGAAAAACTGATTGTACCATGATGTGTATTATGGTCTTTTTGAAAGTATTAATTCTGCCTACCCATGAACAGGAGACATCATTATGTTTTATAATGTTTGCATCGATTTTTTCTTTCAGAGGAATGCAATATACATTCATAGTTACATTAGTTCTTGAAATATTTAATTTTTGAAGGTATTGTGAATAGATTATTTCCATGATTTCTCTGTTAGTGGGTTCATTCTTGATGAATAGGAACACTATTTGTTTTTATATGTTTATTTTACATCCTGCCACTTCATTGTATTTATTAGTTCTGAGAGTCTGCTGGAAGACGTTCTTACATCCTCTATGTACAGATTATTTTCCCTGCAATCAAGGATAATTTGTATTCTTCCTTTCTTACTTAAATCCCCCCTTTCTTTCTCTTTTTGATACTTACTCTTGCTAAAAATTTTAGTACTGGTCAGAGAAGGTAGCTTAGTGGTCTAAGTGCCTGCCTGGTAAGCAAGCACAAGGACCCAGGTTCCACTCCCAGGACCACATGCCATGCTGGCCCAATGCCAAGCTAGATATAGAAACCAGGTGTGGTAGCACACACCTACAATCCTAGTGCTAGGGAGGCTGAAACAGGAGGATCACTGAGTCTGAGCTGCATAGCAAGACTCTGTTCTAAATAAATAAATAAATGCATACATACATACACACATATGTACATACATATGAAAATAAATAGAAAATAAATGACTTAAAGCAATAAAAAATTAGTATGTTGAATAGGAATGAGGAAGATGGATAGTTTTGCCTTATTCCAGATTTAAGTGAGAATGGTCTCAGTTTTTCATATAGTATGATACTGGCAGTGGGTTTTGTCATAAATGACTTCTATCAATCTAACAAGGTCTTAATATACCAATTTTTGTCAAAGTTTTCATTTTTCTTCTTGAATCCTGAATGAATATTTGATTTTTCCCCCACAGGCTTTTTGGTTTCTATTGAGATGACTATGTGATTTTTATCCTTATTTCTCTTTGTATCACACTTACTGTACTGATTTATGTACATTGAACCACCCACACTTGCATCCCTGGGATGAAACTAACTTGGTCATGATATACAGTGTGAACTTAATTTATTTATTTTTTAGACAGAGTTTCACTGTGCAGTTCAGGCTGTCCTTGAACATGTTGGCCCAGGCAGGCCTTGAACTCATAGCAATCCTCTTACCTCAGCCTCTCAAGTGCTGAGATTATAGGTGTGGACACCACATCTGACAAATGTATGAGTTTTTACTGATATGCTGTATTCTGTTTGGAAACATCTCCTTGGGGATTTGTACATCTATATTTATTAAAGAAATTGATCTGAAGCTTGGTTTCTTTCTTTCTTTCTACATTTATTTCCTTCTTTCTTCCTGTCTTTGTGTAGTTTGGGTATCAAGACAATGCTAGCTTAGAGGAAAAAGTGTTCCTTCTTTTTCAATTTCAAGAAAGAGTTAGAGGAGTATTGGTATTAATTATTCCCTCTTGTTCTTATAAAACTCAGCATTGAATCCACCAAATCCTGGGCTTTTCTTACTTGGAAGAGATTTTATTACTGCCTCAATTTCACTGACTTTAATTTGTGAGTTCAATGTTTGATATCTTGTAGATTCAGTTATCAGAATTCATATGTGTCTCGGAATTATCCATTTCTTTTTAAATTTATTTTTATTATTATAACTATTATTTATAATAGTTAATACATTGCATAATGTAGTCTTCATTAAAGTTGTTCAGAGTACAAGATGCAGGCATAATTTCTTATCTAAACCTCATTAGTACAGATCTTTCTTTTCATTGCACAAAGAGAAAGTAGCTGTATATATAGAGTCTAATAGTCCATAACTGCCGTGGATTATCAGCTCAGCTAGCATTATTGAGTGCTATTGACTTGAGCCTTTTACAACTCAGCATATTAATATGACTTTCCTTTTTATACCTTATGGTTAGACTTTTTGCTGAATGGTTAAGACTAAGATAAAGCAAGACCTATGTTACAAAGAATACGTAACTTTTGTATCTGACAAGTTCAGTCAGGTCTCCTCAGGGCTTACCTTAGAACCACGTACTGTGATTTTGCAGAACTTTTGTCAATGTCAGTCATCTGGATGAGTCATGCCATTACTTGACCATTTTGCTCTCTGTGAGAGCCTGAGAGAATGTTTTCTCTCCGGGTGACTCTCCTTAGGCACACTGTATATCATTGACCACTTTCCTCTGTGGCCCCATAATCTCCTTGAACAGGAAATCTGGGACTGCCTTTCTTATAGATTCTCTAATCAGTTCATTCTGATTTTACTTTTTGATTTTACTTTTTTTTTTTTTTTTAATTCTTGATGTGAGTCTTTTCTTTCCTTCTTTTGGTAAATTTAGCTATGGGTTTGCCTGTGTTGTTTAACCTTGTAAAGAATCAACACTTCTATTCATTGAGTCTTTGTACTTTTTGCTCAGTTTAATTAATTTCCATTTGTCAGAAAATTTATAGAATCCTTTTAAATATAGCAATTAATGGTTTTGTTTTGGAAATTGTCACTGTACATTGAAATAACAAAGTCTGATAGGATTTTTTCATAGGCAAATGGTACAATGAGGAATATTTTCCACACAAGGGTTCAGATGAAGATGAAGAGCATCATCATATACTTCATAACTACAAATTATATTAAAGTTTTAAAATGGTTTATGAACTAATTCTGTAGAATTCAATTGGAGTCATATTTGTTGGCATATTCTCATGAGCCTCAGTGATGTATTCCTATTTCCTTTTCTCATAATCCCTTCATTTTTACTAAAATACAAGTATATCAGTGCTGTGGAACACAGAAGATATCTTTAGGGAAAAGCTGTAGAATATTGGGAAAGTTTAAATCACTTTTATATATTTTAATATGTAATTAATATACGTTGATGTCATTTTAGCAAACATTATGTAACTTAGGAATAAAACTAATTCATCGTTCAAAGTAAATCTTTTACAAGATTAAAGAATTATTCCAATGATTCTGTGTTGTTTAGGGAAATAATTTTCTAGGCCTCTTGACAGAAAGAAAATAGAAATATTATTTTTATGTCTGTCTTCTGCACATTCTTCCTGTAGTATCTGCAAGGAGTGTTGCTTTGCTTATACTCACCCCTCCCTCTCTCATCTCCTGACCTACAATAATCTCTAAATTATTGAGGGTCACCAAATGTACAGTAAGTGTGTCCAGGCTCATCGTGTGGCCTTGGAAGGTAATTATTTTAGTAGAATAATAAGAGAAATAACATTGGCAAGAAGCTTAATTTCTCTGTATTCTCCATATTTCACTTGAGTTGGTGCCTCAGTTCTCCGGGAGGTTACAGCAGTAGGAAATTCTTATGTTGTGTATGCCACTGGCTTGTTATTCATAAAATTAGATTCTTTAATAAGTTTTTCTCAACCAGCCACATAAACATCGTGCAGCAACCACAAATCCCTCTTCAGTGGTGAATTTTCCTCTTTGGTAATTTTGATGCCCACTGTTCATTTTCACCATATTACCTTAAGCAGGGCAGCACATTATTATGTTCATTATGTACTCTGAATGAACTTAAGAATGAACTCAGTTTTCCCTTCCATTCCATTAATATTTGAAAAAGGGGAGAATTGTTTTTTGCATATTTTGTTCATTTGGTTATTTTTCCAACTCAGATAACTCCATTTTAACTGTTTTTGACATTCAATTGTATTTCATTTGGAGCAGTAAGTTCACCATTGGCCTATCCTACAAGATCTCATTCTGAATGCATCCTTTTATGCCATGAAAATTTCAAGTAATGTTCCCTTCTTATAAAGAGAAGTCTGTGACCTAACTGTTATCCACCTGGTTAGACGATGATCCACTTGGTCCTGTGCAATTTCCACTACATTGGTATTTCTAACGTCTTTTCAATAATGTCTATTGAGACTGTGATGGTAGTTTGTTGTGCAAGGTGAAGCATGTGTATCATATATCCAAACTACTAGTGCTGTGAACCACAGGGATTCTTGTGAAAGACTCATCAGGAAGTAGAATTGCTAATGTAAATCCACCTGTGTGGAACAGCTCCATAATGCATCAATCCAGACAGCACCAATGCAGTTCACAGAAAGATATTGCTCATGAATAAATTGGCAAAGATAGATAGATAGATAGATAGATCCAGTCCCACTGTGGGTGTGGGAACTTCGTCTTGCTTGCCATGCCCAGAGTCCTCCCCATCCAGACCCTAGGCCACCATGGGTGTGGGAACTTCCACACATTCACCAGAACCTCCTCCATCAGATAGGCCTCCTGTGGAACCCTGTGGCAGAACTCCTTGCAGAGAGACTGGGGGCCAGACTCACCCAGATAATCCAGGAGCTGAACATCTTGCCAGAGGAGCACAGTGGATACAGTTCCATGGGCTGTAGCCAAGAAGTTGTGCACAGAAGCCAGACCCAGCCAGGCACATCTGGATGAGTTCAAGTTTGGTATATCCAGACCCTGTAAGCTGAGACACCTTGCTAGTCCCAGATCTATGAGAGCATCCTTTCTCTTTGTCTATTGATTAAGAGAGAGGACAGCAGTCTACCTCGAAGACCCCATGTACACCAAGGGGAGGTGTATAGACAGAGTTTAGGGTAACTAACTTGAATACAAATTCCCAATTTAATGTTTGCTCTTATAGTATAAAATACAAAACTATTAGCTATAAAAATTTATCAACTGTTAAATATCATTACATTATTAGTGCTCCTAATTATACTCCTCTAAATACAAAACTGTAACTGCCTTAACCACATAATTTCTCTTGGGTAAGAATTTCAGTAGGTTCTAAGGTAATAACTGCACCAAAGCTTTATACCAAAGGCAATAGGACAGTGGTATACAAAATGACAAAGAGACAGAGCAAAATGCAGTCTCAAGCCCTGAGCCCACCCAGTACAAATGCAGCAGATACTAATGTAGAAGAAACTGGGAATCACACAACTGAAATCTCTGAATTAATAGCATTCGAAGTAAAGAAACAAATGCAGAAAATTATAGAGGAAATTAGAGCAGAGACATTCTCTGAAGTAAAAAAAAGAAATAACTATAATAAATAATTACTAAGTATTTCTAAGGAACACATTGATGGATAGATCTAATGCATATGTGTACCCATTTTTGCTACATAACAAAAATTATCAAAATATACGGTACTGTATTTTTGTATGTTCATGTTTGTATCCTGTCTTTCCATATGCCAGTTACTTACATGCAGCATTTAAACTTGTACATGTTTCTGAGCAATCATTGTGTTTTACATTCTTGCAAATGCCATACCCGCTTACTTATTTTAAAACAGACTGTGTGTATTCCAAAGTAGATACAAGTGTGCTGCTATTGCTAAACAATGCTTGAATTCTTAGCTTTGACTAAAGGGATTCTCACTTCAATGATTCATATTTAAAGTCACTGCTAAAATGTATTTTCTAAATGAAATAATATTTCAGCTGTAGTTTCGATCTGAGGAAGACAGCTATGTCCTGATGAGACACTTAGGGATGATGCTTGATACTCCATCCTCACATTCTGAAAATTTACAATCAGGTTAAATTTGGAATGTCATGAAGACTGCCCAAATAAAAAGCAGTATCACCTAGACCTTACGATGGTACACAAAGGTAAAATTAAAATAATGTTGTGTTCTATTGAGCAAACATAACTCAGTATAAAGCTCCCTGAAATGTGTATTTAACTAGTAGAAAGAGCTATTTCATTCTAATGGATGGAAAATACCCTTGCGTGCATCTCTGTGTGCATGTGCGTGTGTTTGTGTAATTTATTTAAGTGCTCTTTGGAACTAGTCCAGTTTATGGAGTGAATAATAGCATGCATTTACTCACTTCTACAGTAGTTTTAGTTATGTTTTAAGGAATTAAATCAAATATAGAAACTGGATCTAGGTAACACCAAATTTGTTTAATAATCTGAGAAACGTTAACAGAATCGGCAAGAAGACACAAAATGTAACTGAACTTACTTCTCGCGTCCTACTTTTGTTTTAAATGTGCCATAGCATTGGTACTACTTAAGCTTGGCTTTAGAAATGTTGCAGTTACGCTTATTAGGCATGCAAATTATGTCGATTCCTTTTCTCCCAGACATAGAATATTCAGTCATCATTTCAGGGCTTGCAAATGCTTCATGGTTGCAAAGGCAGTTTTTAGTTAATAAAATTAAATTTTTAAAAATAGACTGAATTTTTATCACAGTGGCACTATAAGCATTTGTCATCTATGTAGAGAACATTTTTCCTTCAGGCTGTGATTTGCAATTCATAGTTGTTTCCTGTCTTATCTTTGTTCTCTTTCAATGGTACAAGATAAAGGAGAGATAGTTTTGAAGCATGCACATTTTAATCAGTATTCAAACCGAGTTGGAGAACCCAGAGCTTCTCTGTGTGTATGCATGGAAATTCATCTCCACCAAATCCTCATTAGCTACAGTGGAAATAACAAGTTGCTTTTTGAGAAAGAAATATTAAGATATCATTCAGGTCGTGCATATCAAACTGATTTTAGAATCATCTAATTCAAGGGTAATATAACTTATCATTTGATGTCACTGTGGCCAAATATAGTTTATGGTGCCTTTAGGCATTGAGAAAGAATTGTGTTGCTCGCTTGACAATTCCTTTTGCTGGTGGTGATGGGCATTGGAGGCTGGACAGTGAGCATGGCAAGGACATGCCCTGCCACCGTGCTATATCCTAGTCCTGAAATTTCCGCACTGCTCCACTATGCCAGTAGAAATTCCTTTGTTAGACATGCCTCTGTTTCTTTTTAAACAAATTCATTGAAACATTATTTACATACAATAAAGTTAACCCACTAAATGATGTTAATATCTTACTACATTTACAATGCAAAAACTTAATTTTAAACAAGAGATACGTCTTATTATCAGTCGTTCTCCTGTTTCCTCTCCTACTTCCATCCCTCTTTTACGCTGGTCCTTGATAACCAGATAATTTATTATCTGCCTTACTGATTTTTCTATTCTGAACATTTTGTAAGAATACAATGACAAACTATGCGATTTTTTATGAATGGCTACTGTCATTCAGCCTAGTGTTTTCAAAGTTCATCCATGAGAGCATATATCAAAATTCCATTCCTTCAAATTGTTTAGTAATATTTCATTGCATGGCTATACCATGCTTTGTTTATGCATTAGTTAGTTAATGGACGTTTGGTTTGTCACCAGTTCAGAGCTATTAGTGAATAATTGTGCTACAAACATTTGTTGACAAGGTTTTTTTTTTTTATGTAGTGTTCTTTCATTTTCTTTGGTGTATAGCTGGAGTGTAACATCTGGGTTAGATGGTTGTTTTATATTTAATCTTTTGAAGAATGTTTCCCAAATCACTATGCTCTTCTACATTCTATTTATAATATTTTAGGGCTTCAACTTCTCATCCTCAATTCCTATGATCATTATTAGCTGGTTTTACAAGTGGTATGAAACAGAACCTTCTTTTAATTTGCATTTTTCTTTTATTTTGCATTTTCCTAACAACTACGGCAATTGGACATCTTTTTATGATTTGTAAGTTTTTTCTTGAAGAAATATCTCTTCACATTCTTTGCCTATGTCTTATTATGGCTGTCTTTTTGGTGGCTGAACTGCAGGAATTTTGTACATATTCTAGACACTAGACCTTTGCTGTATGTATGATTTGTAAATGTTTTCTCTTACCTATACCTTCTCTGTTTACTTCTTAGATAACAGACAAGAATATTTACAATTTTTATGAACTTTACTTATTTATTTTTTCTTTGTCATGTTTAAGAGCCCACTACCAAATCCTAAGTCATTTAGATATACCACATAAACATTGCTG
The DNA here is from genome assembly GCA_004027025.1 of Myocastor coypus. Lineage (NCBI taxonomy): Eukaryota > Metazoa > Chordata > Mammalia > Rodentia > Myocastoridae > Myocastor > Myocastor coypus. The sequence continues at coordinate 43,924 of PVJA010001312.1, forward strand.
AAGCCTTAAAAAAGAACTTTGTGTCTATATTTGAGTCATGGGTACATTCTTTTTTTTTTTTTTTTTTACTTTAATTTTATTTTGGAAAGTAAAAACAAAAGCAAGAACAAAAATCAGAAACAAAGACAGAAACAGGTAACATACAGCAATACATATGCTACAAATTTTCAAAACAAGAATAGCTGATTAACAATGGTTGATATATTATCTATTCTTATCATCAAAACTATCGCTCAGACTGACAGATATAAATATGTAAGATTGGACATATGATTGAATATTACCACTTGCTTTCAAAAAACCTTAAATTTTTGTTCTTGTCACTCTTATATTTTCTTACTTTTATTTAAAAACTTATTTTGAAGACAGTATAATAATAATTGTTATGGCATTAGAAATAATACACAATTAGAAGACCAAGGTTATAGGTATTTAAGCATGGTTTCTGTATTATACGTTATTGCCCTTGATTTAGTTGCTTAGGTCGCAAATATCAGCATACAGAGTTGGTCAAGGAGAAAATTCTAAATGTTAACTTCTATTTTCAAATAACTGATAGAAAAATTTAGTTCAATCACTTCAGCCATCCTGTATGGACTGGCACGAGTTTTCTGCTTTCTTTTTTCCCTATCCTCTCTCCTTTTTCTCCTCTTACTTGTTTAATCCTTAAGTTCTCTTTCTTTCCATTTTACTATATCTGTTATACCTTTAAGGTTTTATTTTTTCTTTTAGGTTCTTACACTAGGGAGAGAATGCAATATTTACACATGCAGGTCTTGTTTATTTCACTTATAACTATAGCTTCTAGTTGTATCCACTTACCTATGAAGGCTTCCACTTTGCCTTTCTTTATAGGCGAGTAATACTCCATTGTATGAAAATACTACATCTTTTTTGTACATTCTTCAGGTGATAGTCATTTTGGTTGCTACCAAGATTTGGCTATGACAAATTGTGTAGGTATAAACACGGGTACTCATATATCCCTATGGCATGATGTTTTCAGTTATTTTGGGAAAAATACCCAGAAAGGAAATGGCTGGATTGATTGAAATTTCCAATCCGAGATTTTGAGAAGTCTCTACACTGATCTCCATAGTGCTTGTATCAGGCTACATTCCCACCCACAGTGAATAAGTGTTCTTTTTTTTTTCACCACAGCTTCTCCAACATTTGTTATTAGTTGATTTCTTTATGATAGCCATTCTTCCTGGAGCAAGATGGTATCTCAATGTTGTTTTACTTTGCATTTCTTGAATGGCCAGTGCTGTAAAACATTTTTTTCAGGTATTTATTTGTCATTAGTATTTCTTCCTCTGAGAAGTGTGTACTCATTTCAAGTGCCCAAATTTTTTATTCTATCTTTAAATTTGTGGGCCCTGATATTCTTTGGATAATTATTGTTTAAGATTTTTTCCAAATTTGTAGGTTGTCCTTTGTGTCTGTTGGTGATTTCCTCTGATGTGCAAAAAACTTCTCAATAAGAGGAAGTCCCAGTTGTTGATTTTTCAATTATTTCCCACGCAGTTTGATTTTTGTTCATGAACTATTTGCCCACCCCTATATCTTTAAGAATTCCACCTATTTTCTTTTACAGAAAATTTAGTGTTTTGGTTTTGATGTTTAGATCTTTAATCCATTTTGACTTTGGTTTAGTGCATGCCAACAGACTCAGGTGTAATTTTAGTTTTTGGCATGTGGAGAGTCAGTTTTTCCAGCAACATTTGTTAGAAAGGCCATCTTTCTTCCAGTAAGCATGTTTGACTCTTTTGTGAAAGATAAAATGGCTGCGTGTGTTTGTACCTGCATCTACATCTTCTATTCTGCTCCATTGATCTTAGAGTCTATATTTTTCTGCCTGTATCAAGTCATGGGTACATTCTGAGTTAAGTTTTGTGCAGACTGTGAGTTAAGATTCACATTCATTCTTGTGCTTATGGATATACCACTGTCGTGATATGATTTGCTGATGAGATTGTCATTCCCCTTGAATTGTCTCTGTACCTAGTTGAACATCAATTGATCATGAATGTGTAAGTTCATATCTGGTCAGTTCTAATTCACTGAACTAAATGTCTGACATTATGCAAATCTCACTGTGATGCTGTTCCAAACAGAACAGAGAACATTAGATCTAGTGTCCTAAAAATATTCAGTATTGTATTATTAGCTATCTGCACACAGTTCTATAGCACATCTGCTTTAATTTTGTCTGACTGGAACAATGTACCATTGAGTAAAACGAATCTCTCTTTCCTCAGCTCCTGGCACCTGGAAGCCACCATTCTACTTTTCATCTCCTAGAGTTTGTAAACGTTTCATATCTCCTAAAACTGGAATTGTGCACTACATTTCCTTCAGCGACATGCTTATTTCACTTAATATAATACCCTAAAGAACCACCTATATTTAGTCTAGGAGAATATTTCCTTCTTTTTTAAAGGCTGAACAAGTACTCCGTTATGTGTTTACCATAAATTCTTTTCCTTTGATGAGTTAGCTGTCCAGTGAGAGTTAGCTTGATTCCACTTTGCAGCTGTAGTGAATGTGGGAAGGCAAATATCTTCCTGGTACATTGTGTGACATGCTTTTGAATGAGCTCCCAGAATGGCACTCCCAGAATATGGCCAGCAGTGTTTTCATTACTGAACTGTTACAGTGAATTTTGAAATCTGCAAGCATGTGGGGCCCGGTGGGATGGCTCAGTGGTCTAAAGCGCCTGCTTGGGAAAGCTTTGGTGGCTTCAGGGACCGCGGTTCGATCCCCGGCACCACATGCTGCGCCAGCCCTGCCCTCTGTGCGGGCTGAGCCGGCCATAAAAATGAGTGAATAAACAAATAAAGGTTCTGAAACAAGAAAATAATAAATAAAAACAAAATTTTTTTAATTATTAAAAAAAAAAAGAAATCTGCAAGCATGATTTTGTCTTCATCATTTTCATGAGTATCCACACCACTGGGATACCTTACAATTCCATATGAATTTGATGAACAGTTTTTTCCACTTCTTCAAGGACAAATTGTTGGAATTTTGATAAAGATTTTAGTTTATTGGTAACATTCTTTTAGTAGTATTGCTTTAAACTATATCAAACCTTGCAATATAAGAGTATGAGATATCTTTCCATTTCTTTGGGTCTTTTGTAATTATTTTCAGCAATATTTCAGAAATTCAAGTGTAAAATTTTCCACTTCATTGCTGAAATTATTTCTAAGCATTTTATTATTTTTTGACATTTGTGTAATGATTGTTTTACGTTTTTTCTTAGTGTTAATTATCAATTTATGACAATACCACAGATTTTGTGTCTTGTTATGCAGTGAAATTTTGCTGAATTTATTTTTTAGCTGTAGGAATTTATTTTTTTCTTTTTTGATGAATGCATTGGGATTTCATATATATATATATATATATATATATATACATATATATATATATATATATATATATATATATATGGAGAGCCAGTTTTTCCAGCACCATTTGTTAGAGAGGCCTGGTGGATTACAAATGCCAGGAGCTGAGGAAAGACAGGTTGTTTTTAATCAATGCTATAAGATTCCAGTCAGACAAGATTAAGGCAGATGTGCCATAGAACAGTGTGCAGATTGTTAACAATAATCATATATATATATATATATATATATATATATATATATAGTTATCTATGAGTCTTATAAATATATTTGATCATTTGTAGAAATTTCCCTTTTATTCCTAGTTTTGTATATTTTTAATCATGAAAGTTCATTGAATTTGGTCAAAGACTTTGTTGTATAATTGAAGTGATGATGTGTTTTCCTTCTTTGTTCTACTAATGTGATGTGTTTTAGTTATTGGTTTTCTTATTTTAAACCACCTTGCTTTCTTGAGACAGAGCCCAATTTTTATCCCTGTCAGTTTATTAAGTTCTCTTTATTCTGATTTTACTGGGAGTTCTTTTAGTCAAATGTATAGCTCTGTATTTTCTGTCATTATATCTTTCTCTGGCTTTGGTATCAGATAGGACTGACCTCTTAGAATAAACAAAGAAGATTTCCTGTCTGTGTTAGTCACTTTCCCATCCTTCTGTAAAACAAAATACCTGATAGCTAGGACTTGAAGGAGAAGGATTGATTTTGATACACAGTACCAGCTATTTGCTGGATACCTCTGAGGTATAAATGATCTGGCACAGAAGCCCAGTGGGGGAATGGTACTCAACCCTAGGAAGCAGAGAGAAAGGAGCCAGGATGCATATCTACCTTTCAAGTTCGTGCTTGCCTTTACCTGTCTCTTCCAGCCATACTAGGCCTAACTGAGAAGTAAAGAGCCCTGATAACCTATTCACCTGCCAATTTCACTTCTGGGAACAGTGTGTCTCTTAGGGGATATTTTAGATTTAATCTGTAACACTCATCTTTTATATTCTGGAATTGCTTAAGAAGGAATCTGCTTAATACTTTTTTAATGCTTAGTAGAATTTACCACATTTGATGGAAATAGTTTTGGTTTTTGCTAGAGGAAGTTTTTAAAATTACTTATATAATGTATTTTGACCAGGTCTACTTATTTATTAATTCACAGTCAATCTTGGTAGATTGTGTTTCTAATAATTTATTCATTTCTTCAAAGTTATCTAAATTTTGTTGTATGTATTACATTACCATGAACTGGCTTTTTAAGACACTAGAAATTAATTTTTCATATTTCAGATGTCTGGAATTTTGAGTTCAAGGACGGAAATCCAACCTTTTTTACCCTCTGTCTGGATGCTCAGGGAGAGATGATTTCTTTTTTTTTTTTTTTTTTTTGGATTTTTGAGACAGGGTCTCACTATGCAGTTGAGGCTGGCCTTGAGCTCACTTTTGTAGCCCAAGCTGGTCTCGAACTCTCACCAATCCTCCTGCCTCAGCCTCCCGAGTGCTGGGATTACAGGCGTGAGCCACCACACCCGGCTAAGGGAGAGATGATTTCATACCTCTCTCTACTTCTAGCAGGTTGGTTTGCCAATGCATGGCATTCCTGCTTTGCATCCTCATATCAACTTTTTCCTGTCTCTGTGTGTCCCTTCCTACTTCTTATAAGGATGCTCTAGCAGGACACAGGGTCCGTAATCATGGAATTGAATTTTCTAATAAAGTCAGATTTGCAGATTCTTGGAGTACACATTTTTTGAAATCATGCTGTTCTGCTCACTACTGCGTAAAACTCTTCATATTAGTTTCATATAACAGTTTTCATCTCTGTAAGTTTGGTAGAAATTGCCTTTCTTGCATTCCTGATTTCAATCACTTGCTTCACTCCCTCTTTTGTAACTCAGTCTTGCTAAAACTTCATCAGTTTTGTTGAGTCAGTTATTGTTTCATTAACTTTTTTCCCCTCTCCTTGATATTTTTATTATTACTTGTCATTCCTTTCCTTCTGATAACTGTTGATTTGACTTTCTCTTCTTTTTCTGTTTCACTTTGTATATTGCTGGCTATTCATTTGAGATCTTTCTTCCCTTTTGATAGGCATTGATGACTATAACTTTTGTACTGTTCTAATTTTGTTTTCAGTCACAGAAGTAATTTCTAATTTACCTAGTGATTTCTTTTCCAACCTACAAAGCTGTATAAGAATCAACATTTTGATTTCTACATGCATGTACATGTTACAGTTTTCTGTTATTGACTCCCATGTTCATTTCCATTCTGGCTGCAGAAAATACTTTGTATGATTCCAACATGTTTATATTTCTTAAAACTTGAGATTTAGTGATGCTTTTTTACTTAAGTTTAGGAGACTTTTTCTTCATGAAGCACTCTCCTGGTTACTATGTATTTTCTTAGATTCTAAAGTTCTCAAATGTTGAGGATTTCATTGTCTTTCTAGGCCAGTAAATTCTTCAGTGAAGAGACCAATGCTTGGTGCCCCACTCCCTGCTCTGCCATTACCACTATGCTCCTTATCTTCTGTGAATGCTCTACCAACATCTATCACATAGCTGCTGTGGAACCTGCCCACTAACTCCTCTTTCCTAAGGCAAGAAAGGGTTTTTTCAGGGCTTCACATTACACTGAATTCCTTCATGATGAGCAGAAATTGAAGTTTCCCTGGATTTATTACAAGGCCTATATGCAAACTAAAGAATAAAACTAAAAAGACTGAATATGAGTCCTAATTTGAATGTAATCTGATCATATTTGAAAGCTTCAGAAAATGCTTCTGTTTCTGAGGACACAAATTAATATCATGACCATAAATATCTTGTCACTTGCAATAGCTATACCTCTGAAATTGGAGGTAGGTTGGCATCAACTCTTACTTTAAAATACATTAAATTTTTTTTCTAGCTAAATAATTCACTCATATTAATTTGTCATTTGAGTAGAAAATGCAGATGTGTCTATTTTGGCAACATGCTTTCATGCAAACAAGCACTGTCTAGCTATACCTCCATTTTTTGTACATAATGATTTATAACTTTCCCATTTTCTTTTTTAATATCTGAAGAATATCTTGTTTTACATTGACTACAATCTGAGATTACTAATGTGATCACCAATATACAAGAACCAGTCTATATACAGAAATCTTAAATGTATTACAGACCTGAAATAAATTACTTTTTGTGAGATTAAGGATATGATATGCTTCAATGCATGTTTATAAAACACAAAAATTACTTTTATAGCATTTTGACATCCATGAGTAGCAGGTAGAGGTCTTTGTCCTATCTACCAACATAGCTTTACCATATCCTAACAGTCCTTAAAATATTTCAATGTAACACTTTTCAAACTTTATAAACTAAATACCAATAAAGCCATGAAGCCTCACAGAGATATTATACATGAAGCCTCACAGAGATATTATAAATATTTTGTCTTATTTACTTGAAACTATTCTGCAAGAACATTGGCTATAATATTAACTATAATATATGTCATTCATTATATTCAAAAAGACCAGAAGAAGCTAAGGTAGAACTTATGCCAATATGTAATGAGCTCATATTTCCTGTTACCCACTAATATAAATTCTTGACAAAAGATTATTAATAGCAACATCAGGCAAAAGTTAGGTGTGAACTCTGAACCAGATGTCACCGTCTTTAACTTATTGTTTGACTACATAGGTTTATTTCCAGGCTGCTTTGAATCTCCTGGCAGCTACAGATATATTTTTCAAAAATAAACACAAAATTCAGAAGAGCTTCAATATTTTATCTCTCAAAAGTGTCTCTATTCTTTATTGCTGCTAAAAGAATATAATTTTCTTCAGTAGGATTTTTTTCTAATACTCCAAAATTTTACAAATTTTTGGTTTCATATGTTAGAGACTCTTCCTTTTTTAAATTTTCAGTGTAACTCTTAAACTCTTTTTAATAATATTTTTCTTAAATATACAGATACATTAGGCTTATTTACCTTTAATTTTTGTATTGTCCAGGTCTAGGTCTCTGGACAATATGAGTGATTTGACATGCAATGTCCATAAAGTCACACTCAGTCTTAAATGGTAGTAGCATATTATTCAGAGGAAACTCACAATAAAATTAAAAATGGGTGCTTATTGGAGTGTGTAAGTAAAAAATAGTGATAATTCAAATACTAACATAAATGTTAAAAAGAAAAATACCTCTTATGTCTTATCCATTACTAGTGGAAATGTAAAATGGTTTATAGAAAGTGCTTTACAATTTCTTAAAAAAAACTAGACATACGTTAGCCATATAATCCATTACATGTACTATTAAATACTTATCCTAGAGGAATGAATACTTATGTTTATGCACAAACATGTTCATGAATGCTCCTAGCAAATGACTCAGTCATCCTTCATGGGGGAACTGAATAGCAAGCAGCCAGTTACCCTTCAGTGGGTGAATAGTTGAGTGAACTCTGCTCATCCAAACAACAAAATATTGCTCAGTTATCAAAAAGAGTACATTACTAAAGCATGAGTGGACCTCAAGGACACAACATTTGGTGAAAAAGAAAGAAAGAAAATGAGGCTGAAAAGGTTACAGACTGTAAAATTCTCTTTTCAAATCCATCTTTAAAATCACAAAATTATATAGATAAAAAGATAGACTAGTGGCTTCCAGCTGAAAGGAACAAGGGATGTGGTAGAGAAAGCACAAAAGAATTATTTTGGTGATAGGATGGTTCTGTACATTGATAATGATTATTACTGCACAACTCTGTGCATGGTATAAAATTTCACAAAGTTGTGTAGACTCACACACATACAAAAGCACTTAGGTATGAAAACTATGTTGGTTGCTTTCTTATCATTGTTGAGAAAAAATATTTGACACCTAACATTAAGGACGGAAAGGTTTGTTTAGCTCACAGTCTGTTGAGGTTTCAGTCCATAAGTAGCTAGCTCCAAGGCAGAGTGGCATAGTGGGAGGCAACTGTTCAAGAAGAAAGAAAACAGCAAAAGCAGCAGGAGCAAAAGGAAGCAGGGAGCAAGTTTCTTCTCCTCTCTTATATTTATGCAGGTTATTCATCCTGAGGTGGTAGGTGTACTGTTCACACCATCTCCCCACCCTCCTCTTGCATGGGATGAGAATGTTTGCAAAATGAGGACCCTGGCCCCGTGCTGAGTTGCTTAGTTAAACTTCTCAACTTCCCAGGTTGACCCAATGTATCAACCTTTACATACAATAAGATCTATGATCTGGATAACTAAAATGTAATAGTGTCAGTTTTCATGTCTTGATATGATCCTTCATCTATGTAAGAAGTCACCACTTACGGACTGTGAGTGAAAGGTGTCATGACTTCATTACTTCCTCAAGTTTGTGTGAGTCGATATCAATTTGAAAATAAAGAGTTTTAAGGGGCAAAGCACTTTTCATAACTGATATTTAATGCAACTCTATTCATTTTGAAGTGTGAACTTTTAAAACAAATTTCATTTAGACATGCAGTGCCTAAGGTCAGGAAATGTGACATGTGACAGAGGCTTTGGCTCTGATCTCCCACACTTGATTTCCTTCTTCAAATACCCTTTGTTTGACCAAGAAGGTTGTCATTTCTGAAAGTACTTGGAGACCCACACTTAACTTCAACAACATTGCTCTTTTAGACTATTAAGGCTGTTCAATTATCTCTGTGGTTGCTACCCTGAGTTGGAGACTCTTCTGAAATGTCAGACTGAGAAAATTGTTCTGGTTCCAACATAGTTTTATTTTTTTTAAGCAAAGCTTTAGAATTAATGCAATCAATAACATTTGACAGAAAAATTTAAAAGCCACAGTTGAATGCTAAGATGTACAAAAACATTTTGTGCTGTTCTCTTTCTCACTTTTGAAAATTGGCATGGTGAGGAAATTGGGAAACACTAGAGAAAGGTTGATCTAAAAAGGACTTGAGCATCTGTATCACAATCATAGTACTTTGTAAGGTGTGTATGTTGTGCAGAGGAGGTATAATGGTGGACAGGATAGTCAAGGTGCCCACCAGGCCTTGAGTTTGTACTCCTAAAGTTGACAAATGCTCCAAATTTTATCCTACGACACTAAGTATGAAGAAACAAAACATTATGCATTAACAATGGTAGAGAAAATAAACAGCCTGCCACTCAAAGACTGAGGGTTAGTCAGCATGAGTGAAAAGTAGGACGAGTCTTGGTAGGAAGCCCTGGAGTCAGTGCAGAAATTGCCAGGTTATGAAAACAATGCAAAGGGAAATTTTACAGAAAAGGCTTTGTCAGGCTGCAAATAAGAAATGAATACATGAAAATTTCAAAGTGCACATTGATGTGTAATGCAGAATTACAGTCTGAGGGTTTTCTTTCTTTTTTTTTAAATGAATGGTTTGAGATGTATGTGGATAAAAGAAAATTTTAAAGTACTTCTGCACAAATGAAACAGCTAATTGGAAGAGGGTGATATCATAGCATGACTATATTCTGAAAAATAAATAAACAAATAAATGATAGAATAAATATACTCATCAGAATCTTCATTTCTGTTCCATTTTTTGCATTTATTTTGTTGTCAGAAGATTTTAGAGTTAATAATCACTAAGCCATTTTCTGTGTATCTTTATAAATGCCAGCCATATTTGCCTTCATTTCTTTGACTTAGGTACTTCAGAAATCTCCATTGTTGATTGCATTGATAGCACTATGTTCCAGCCAATATTAAATTGCCAGGAAAAGTAAACGTCAAAAAGAGGTTGTTTTAGAATAAAAAATAATGCTCCAGTTTCTTTTCAGATCATATAAGTCTTTTACCTTTTAGAATGAAAATACAGAAGGATATTAATTTGGCATATAACAGTAAGATAAATTAACCAACCGATAGAAGAATAGACAGAAATCACACACACAAAAGGATAAATTCAGGAAGATCTAGATATGGATAATTCAGAGTGAAGATATAGCTGGTTACCATAAAAATTCTTTGACTTGTCTATGTACTTGAAATTTTTCATTAAACTTTTTAAGTAAAATGCAAAACAATTCAGAAGCACATCTAGACACTCTAGTGACTAAACAAATAAGTAAATAGATTGCTCTATTTTCTAAAATAATATTAGGGTGTTATCAGTCTACAGCATAAAATTTTAAAAAATATTATAGAAACCAAAGACAAAACATTAAAATCACCCATTTGGTTTTTAGTTAAAGAATAGAAGGACTGGACATAGCTATAGTAACTGACAGTGTCCATTACATACCAATACTTCAGTACTCTAGCATTATAATGGCATTATGCTCTCTCAATGTCTGAATGTCCCTGTCCTGTAGATGTCACCCATGGTCTCGGGTCTCACATGGTCCAACCACACATTAGGTTTAGTGAGACTATTTTTTTTTCTCCTTTGATCAAAAATACAACTATAGCAACATATATTTCAAAATCATGTAACCCAACAAAACAAATAGAACAATAGTTTAATACATAGTCATGAAAAGTAGGTTCCATCTTTTGTTTATTGATGGTGTATACTGCTTTCAGTATTCTTTCCTCTTGAAGTCAAATTAGAATTTTTAATGAGTCTTTTAAAAGTCCTTATTGTTTCAGAATTTATTAACTTTTTATTTATTTATTAACATTATATTATTTATTAACATTCCTTATTCAAGACAAATAGCACTTCTTTGTCAGTTGATTAGTAGCTCCTCTGAATGACTGTAAAAATTTGTCCCCACCACTCTGCAGGACTGTACATCCTCCAGTGCCTGAGGATGGTGCCTGCTAGGTTCCATTTCCTTAAAATAGGACTGAATCTCAGAAATCCAAGACAAGTTTACACTGATCCTTTAAAAAAACAGCATGTAAAGAGGAAGTATATCTGCCAACCGCCTTGAGAAAAAAAGGTCAGATAATCAGTTGGAAACTTCACTAAAGGTGTCACATTAAGCTGTAATAATACCTACACTTTCATGGGATTTTTAACTTTCCAAATTGCGTCCACATGCATTACCTCATTTCATGTCTTGTTGCAATGGAACTTTGTCTGTTTGAGGGCTGAGTTACAGTGGCAGCAATATCAAAATGTTGACAGGGACATTTCACAAATTATTACTTTGTCAGGTGGAAGTATTCAACATGAATGGGCTGGCTTTAAGATTAATTAAAAAGGATTGAACTCTGAAGTTAAGATCCAGATGCTTTCAACTGTAAGGTTGATTAGAATTACTTTGCCTGGACTTTTTCTGTGGTGCTTTTTTTTTCTTTCTCTCTCTCTCTCTTTTACTGCTCATATTTCTGATTTTTTTCCTTTTGCTTTCCAATTTTTCTTCAGGTGAGTCCCACCCCTGGGTGCATCCGTGCACTTATGAAGATGATATACTGCCCTTATTGTCGAGGACTGCCCACTGTGAGACCCTGCAACAACTACTGCCTCAATGTCATGAAGGGCTGCTTGGCCAATCAGGCGGATTTAGACACCGAATGGAACCTTTTCATAGGTAAGAGCCATTGAAACAGACTTGCTATTGGACAGCTGAGAATGTTAAAAGGCAGGTCAGAAAGGCAGGACAACTGTTATAAACTTCAATCAGATTTCAGCAGGTGATAAGCATTATTTTCCATTTTTCTTCTTTCTGTTCTGCAAGGTAAGAAAGACTTTCTGTGTATTACAAAGGCTGGTTCTGTTAGAGATGCCCAAGCTCTGTTCATTTAGTGGGTCTCTCCAGTGAACACAATAACAACAATTGTTTTGAACATCACTGGTTCCTATGAGAAGGAACAAGTTAGAAAAGAATACCGTAATTGAGTGGAAAGTGCTTATCTTGATTTATATGACCTTAATGTAGCCATAGACACGAAAAAACAACTTCTTCCTTAAATTCTGGATGAAATAACTTAACATTTTGGGTAAATATGAAAATGTTTCTATCTCACTCTGGGAAAACACAGGCTTCTAGCATGCAAGTCTGAAACAGACTTCTCATCTTCAGAAGATAGGAAGGAAAGCAAGGAGGAGAAACTGAGGAAGACACTGTGACCCAGACTCTGTTGTTAGGTTGCAAAATCATTCGGGAGGTTTCACTGTCCAAAGAAATTTCCCAAATAGCTATCCAAGGATAAAAGGACAAATTTTATAGGCAGGCTTCTCCCAGGAAAATACACGGGCCTTGAAAGAGTAAATGTGTTTTCTTCCCCTCTGTCAAATGGCCTTCAAATAAAAGTACTTTCAATTGCATTCGCTGCAATTACAGAGTGACAAGCAAGAGAGGTGAAAATAGTAGTGGCATTCGTCAGCCTCAGAGGGCCCACACCATTTATGCCAGCCTCTAAACCAGAACACACAGGAAAGTCTACTAACATGAAAGATTTGGGTAGGACAAGAAAAAGATCTAAATGCACTAGAATGCAGAACATCCTCAGGGCACTGCGCAGACAAGCGCTGAGCTCACAGGAACCTCGGTAAGGTAACTCACAGGCTCACTCACTATGGTATTTTGTTTAAGATCAGAGAAAATGGTTCTGACATGTATTTTCTGAAGGGAATATTTAGCATGGCTAGATTGAATTGGAAGTCATCTAACAAAATCTCACAATCACTGCAGAGAAAATAAATTGTAAGACTATTCTTTCTCCCTTTGGTAGGAGGACAAAATCTGTTTGTAAGATCTCAGGCTCCACGACTTGAAAACTCTGGGAGTTTTTACCAATTCTTGAGACATTCTTCTAACTGAGAAGGGACTTGATTCTTTGCTAAGATTTTTGTTGGCTAAGATGTTTGAGAAAAAAAACAAATAAAAAATAAGAATCGATGTATTCTCATTTATTCTACGAGATTCGGATTTGCTGTGGCAAAGAGAAGCTACCCAGCCTCTGCTAATAAAACTGGAGTCCCTTCGAGAAGTCTAAAGTTATTAGTATATTTTTAAGCTGCATTAAGCCTCTAAAGTCATATAGATCAGTTGTACATTTTGCGCCCATTCCTGGCATAGTCTTTGTTCAGCCTGAAATGTATTGATAAAAATGGCCATGGGGATCTTGCCAAGTGGAGCAGCCCATGAGTAAGAACAAGGATGTGGGCTTCGTAATTTATGAAGGCAGCAGCATCTTCCTACCGGCTTTGTTTCCCTCACTGCTCATTGGTTACTTTGACTTAAATCAAAGCCTCACACTTTCAGTCAGCTGATTTTCTGAAAAGCCAGTTAGACATCAACTTGAATGACCAAAAACATTACTTGTTTCACAAAGCTCTATTTTGCACACCCGATCCTCCTACCTCTTGCTCCGGCCCCACCTTGCATTGGTCTCATCTTAACAGAAGGTGGAATTCCTTACTTGTCCCATGGGAATGCATCACATGTCCTGCCTTCCTCTCCCTCTGTCCTTTTATTAGATCTCATGGTCTCCAAAAACACGCCACTGCTATCATTCTCCGTGTTTTGCTAGGCATTGACAACTGCCCACCAACAGATGTACAAAGCAAAATATATCCATACTGCTATGTGTTTGGGTATGATGTATTAGTATACGCGATTTATTACTTGTTTTTTTTTTAACCATCCCATTTTCCACACAAATGCCTTCAAGATGAGAGTAAAACAATTTTCATGAATACGGTAGCAGAGTTTCATGTGCCAATCTTACAAAACTTAGATGAAACTGCCTCTTTCTAGATAACACCTACAGATCATGGCTCCTAGAGCCCAGCTTCTCAAGCAACCCTTCTGGCCATGGAGATAGCTTGGTGGTCTAACCACCTGTCTGGAAAGTGCATCGACATGGGTTTGACCCCTGGTACCACATGCTGTGCCAGTCCCACATGGTGCCAGCCACTGAAACCCAGTATGGTGCTGCACACCTGTATTCTCAGCACTGGGGGTGGGGGGCTGAGACAGGAGGATCACCATGAATTTGAGCTGTATAGTGAGACCCTTACCAAATGAATAAATAAATAAATGTTTTAATAAATAAATAAACTAACAAAAAAAGAAACCCTTCATTCCTATTGCTGTTCCCTGCATTTGCTAACTCTGCCTTTGACAAAATATCTTAGTCTGTACATTTTGTGTATCTTTCCCATTTTGTTCACTGTTTTTCATTTTGTATTCCTCTAAATGTTACCGTGGCATATAGACAATAGAAGCTGGGAATATGGCTCAGGGGTCTTGTGCTTGGAAAGTGCAAAGTCTCAAGTTCAATTGCTGATATCACCAAAAAGAAGAAAGAGGAGGAGGAAGAAGAAGAGGAAGAAGAAGAGGAGGAGGAAGAAGGAGAAGAAGAAGAAGAAGAAGAAGAAGAAGAAGAAGAAGAAGAAGAAGAAGAAGGAAGAAGAAGAAGAACAAGAACAAGAAGAAGAACAAGAAGAAAGAAGAAGAAGAAGAAGAAGAAGAAGAAGAAGAAGAAGAAGAAGAAGAAGAAGAAGAAGAAGGAAGAAGAAGAAGAAAGTAATTACTCTTTAGGATACAGTTAGTGCAGTTAGTGCTGCCTGGGTCATGTGAAAAGAAAGGCAGCTCCTAAGAAGGGGGAATGTGTTAAATATTCTGCTACAAACTTCCATGGCATTTCACTAGCTTCTGAAACTGTAGGTTGTTTTTCATTACTTTCTTTTAATCTTAGGAAAAGAAAACCAGCATCTATGCTGGATCCGCACCTTGGTCTGCTCCAGCAAGTTTAGCTCTGAGCCTAGCGCAGAGACAGTGCTAAAAAGACTGGCAAGGGACTAGTGTGAGAAAAATGGAGAGCTCAGCTTTTGTATCGTTTTTATAGTGAGTGATAACTTTGAAGAATATACTTGCAGGTCCACTGTCAAGTCCTTGAAAAGCCTCAGTTACCTCTGGTGGATGTCAGAGGGAGCACATGGGACCCCAAGCACAGAACACAGGCTGCCCTCCACTTGCTGAGTGTCTGAATGAAGTGAGCACCGAGCCTGGGAGTCCCAGGAAGAACAGGCAAGGAGATTTTGTCCTGTTTGCACCACTAGGAACTATGTAGTGGGAGTGAAGCCAGGCAGAAGCCCAGATGTTTCTGTGTATTCACGCCCAACTTTTCCCACCCACACTTCTGAGTGCTGCTTAGAATGCAAAATGGTTTTCTTGAAAAATATTTACATTAAATTAAGATTTCCTAGAGGGAAACAGTATGGGGGCAGAGTTTCGGTAATTCCCTGTGGTTATTTTGAGTGTGTGCACTGGTGCCAACACTCCACAGAGAAGCAGTCTCCCTGGGACAAGAACCATGTTGCAGATTACATCTAGCTCAGGAACACAGAAGTCAAGGTTGAAGTCACACTTACATGGCTAGAATAAGTCTTGACTACACTTTAAAGTCAAAGATACGTGAGACGGCATCCTTGAAACATGTGGCACCATCTAAGATTTTATAAATTATCAGAACCAAAGAGAGGTATGCAGTGTGTGTGTGTGTGTGTGTGTGTGTGTGTGTGTGTGTGTGTGTGTGTCTTATTTTCCCCTTTTGTACTGGGAATTGAATTCAGTACCTTATGCTTTCCACGCAGGCACTTGTGTCACTGAGCTATATCCCCAGCCCCCAGAGAGAGTTTTTAAAATGAGGTTGCTGGGGCCAGTGGGATTGCTCAATGGTCTACAACGCCTGCTTAGGAAAGCTTGGGTAGCTGCAGGGACTAAGGTTTGATCCCTGGCACCACATGCTGCTCCAGTTCTGCCCCCAAAGTAGGCTGAGTCAGCCATAATAAATAAAATAAAATAAAATAAAATAAAATAAAATAAAATGAGGTCATTTACATGGAAAGATGAAGGTTGGTAAGACAAAAGGTATATATTCTATTTCTAATTTTTTTATCACTAAATAGGCATAAACTGCTTCTCATGGCCAATTAAACCTAAACTTTAAGATGTCTGTGTCCCAATTATGTAGTCTGTTTAAGCAATCCTGGTGAGTAACCCACTAATAATCTTAGTATATTAATTCAACTTGCTATCCTGAGTAATCTAGACTACTTTTTTGGCCATTAGAGAATTTAGTAGTATTAAATAAATTATAATGAACTCTGACAAGATATTAGGATGATAGGTATCACCTCAGTAAGGGGATTAACCCCAATTCAGGGGCACAAAAAATCCCTGGCTTAGAAAGTATAAGTTAAAATGCTACATGTGATTTATCAAATTAGCACTGTTACACATAAACAATGTTGAATAGTCACAACACGTATACTTACCATAATACATCCCCCTTAATATTTCCAAGTCCTGTGACAATTGTGATAGCATGATCTGTTAGTGGTTCTTTAAATGATCTTCTCTTTTCTTTTGAACATTTTCAGTGGTAAACTCACTACCACCATCACTATTGCCACTGACCTGAACTGAGAGATTTGGAAAATTTTCTGTAATTTTATCAAGAAGAGTATGCGTTCCCTGATTGATAACTACTTTCCAATAGAGAAAAAAGCCAAAGGGAAAGTGTGTCCTCTTGTAGACTTTGAGCACCCAAAGACCAGAGATGTGAAGGGTATCCTGCTTTTAGGGGTTTTCTTTGTCAGATTGTCTGATTGTTAAATTTCATATTCAGTGTATTGACTGTTGCTATTCTTTCATTATTTTGTTTTGACACTTTTTTCATAAAAATTCTAATAGCTGTTGGTGGAACACCCTAATCAGGAACTCTGAAATCTGAAATATTCCAGAATCTGAAACTTTTGAGTGGTGACATATGCCTCGGGGAGAAAGTTCCATACCGGACCGCACAGGAAGATCAAAGCCATGACACAGAAACATAGCATAGTTTATTCAGGATCTCTTAAAAGAAACCTTTCGCACCCCTTCAGCTGCCATAAACAAAATGTGTTCATGTGTACAATTATCAAAAATATCATATTTAAAAAGGGAGTCCTAAGGCAGAAAACTGGCCAGAGTGAGAGTGTCACACTCATTATATAAATCCTGAAGGAAAGTAGCTACTGGAAAACACTTTAGGTGTACTGCCCAGCTAGCACACTTTCTAAGGGTCTCCATTAGTGACTCATTTAATCTGCTAATAACTCTATTTCACAGAGAAAGGAAATGGAGGCAGTAGCTGTAGTTAAACTTTTCATGCATCACACATGAAAGCCAGTGTGGGTGCTTCATGTATCACAGACCAAGAGACCTGGTCAGACCTGTTGTCCATTCATCCAGCGCCTGTGTAGACCATGCTGTACTGGTGTGGCACTAGAGGAGAGGACAGAGAAGGCCTCTCATGGATGAGAACAACGCTCAGTTTCCATGCAATGGAATAAACAGTACTAAATAGGCAGAAAAAGTACAAGAGAGTAGAGAAGAGGCTGCTCTATTTAACTTTGCAAGTCTATTCTTTTAATGAGTAATTTAAAAATTGCATACTTCTGTTGTAAATGGACTCTGCCTGAGCAGAGGTGGCAGAAACAATCAGATAATGAACACTGTCCTTTCATTGTGACAGCTGTGTAAGTGGAAAATTATAGTCAGTTGAAAGGAAGCTGTGGTGGCTCAGCCAGCTGATGGTGTCATGTAGTAAGTGATGACTTTGGTGCAAAATGACTTTCTTAGAAACTACAAGAATTATTTACGTTCAAGGTAATACATATACTTACCACTCTGGATTTGTGGAAAAGTGTTATATATACTTTATTTGACATTTAAAAATATGCATTTATTGTTTCTGGTAAGACAGTTCAGGTTTTCTTCAATAACAGCTGCACAACTATGTCTTATTGTATTGTAGAAGGATATAAAAGAAACTATTTCAAGCCTATGAACAGGATACTACTCAAGGACTAGCCCAAGCATGAAATTCTATACCATAAATCCGATATGAAGTATTTTAGCTGCAGAAAATTCCATAGGAAGTGGAATAAGGACCCTGAAACTCCATGTTATACCAAGCTCCAGGCCCTGAGCATAGAAATTTATTTGTTTTAAACTGAGCAAAAAGAGGAATTTAAGAATTGTCCTTAGTGGCCAGCGTTTGGGGCATCTTCATCTTTGCTTTATGTAACACAGGAGCCTACTCAGAAATATAGTCCAGAAATACAGCTTTTAAACTGAGGAGCAGTAGTAAAGCAGTTATTTTAAGAACCTCATCTATTAGTAAGAGGACTCACTTTTGCTTTTGTGCTTCCCTAAAAGCACTGAGGAAGGCCTTAGAAGACTAGCTTTCCATCAGTTGAAATCTAATGCCTCCCAGTACTCTGTTTTCTTTTCTTTGTCATTGATTATTTTCCATTTCTTATGAGAATGTGTCATATATTGTGTTTTCCATGTAACACAGACAGAATACATAAGCAGTGATAATTATTCAATGAAAAATATTTAAATTAAAGAATAAAGTTATTAGCTAGTATCCACCACTTTTCACTGGCTGTGTTTGTTATCAGTTTTGCAAGTACAGAAAATGTACTTATGAACTCCACATATGTGAGGACATTTTATGTGTTACACTAGAATTGATGATGTAATGGTGGCATAATGCACAGGCTATTCAGGGAAATAGAAGCAGATTTTTTGTTGTTTTTTGCTTATCTGTTTGTTTATGTATTTGATACTGGGTCTCACTACTCAGCTTGGACTCAAACTTGTAGTGATCCTCCTGTCTCAGCCTCCCCAGCACTGGAATTACAGGGATGCACCACCACACGCAGATTCAGTGGCCTCCTCAGTGCACCTAGAGGCAAGGCCAACATAGCATATGGTTCCAGTGATCAACCCCTGGTCTCTGGGTTTGCCTAAGCAGGCACCTAGCCCACTGAGCTATCTCACTGGCCCAAGGAAGTTATGCTTTAATCTCTGGGTATTTACTGGTACTTGTCTTAGGACAGTAGCTCAAGGGATGCCCAAGACAGCAATTTCTGTTCTGAATCAAGCAATTCATTCATGGACCAAACCATGCAATGTCCATCAAATCTAAACATACTTGATATCATAATCAAGGAGCCTAGGATGTGTGTTTTTAGGTCCTTTATTCCTATTTCCAAATCTTTTACTCAGCCTGTTTCTTGTTCTTGGATATTTCGTTCCTCTACGATTTCTCATTGTATTCAATTTCCTATTACTACAAATTTGATCTTCTAAACTAGATTTTCAAGAGGAGAGGCATGATGTAGTTTAATATGACATCATATTAAGGGATTGAGGAAAAGATATTAGTGCAAGTACAACATTCATTAGAACACAAGAGGATTCATTTCTAACAGAAAGTTCACTGAAATGCCTTTGTGCCTTACCAAAATCTCCAGTTTCTGTGGGAAGCAACAGCAGGATTTAGTTTGTCAGGAGAAAGCAGAACCCATAAGAGAGATCCAATATAATTAGAAAACTAACTTTGTAAATCTTGCTTTGATTTTAATTTATACTTTAGCATTTACAGAGGCAAATAGTTTAATTGGGTTGTTATAGTAAAAGTAACTTGTTTCCAGTAACTGACATTTGATTTTAATGATCTTGCTATCCGTGCTGTCATCTCACTTCTTCCAATTCAAACTCTAACACAGGTGCCTTAGTTTTTTGTGTGTCAAGGAAGAGCACTTGATTTTGTTATGATGGAATTAAGTACATTCCAAAGTCTTTAGAAGCTCAGATAGAAATCAACTCTTATACCCACTAGCCCAGTGACATTTTAGCAATTTCAGTTTCATGAAAGAAGAGGAACATGTGACACAAGAAACTGTGTTTTCAAAACTGCAAATAAATATTAGAAATAGAGCTGTGTGTGACTTAACATGAACAACTCAGGAACCAGAGGAGACTGCTAAAGAAAATGTTAAACCATATGGCTCTTCACACACAGCAGACTTACAAGTCTGTATTATCAGCCAGTCGCAAAGCCCTTCTGTGTTGACCAATTTAAGAGAAAAAAAAGAATGGAGAGGCCTTCCAAGGCATTTACATAAATTCAAAATTACTGATTAGTAGCTAAACTGAAAATTCTTATTTAAACTCAGACAATATAGCCGGGAGTGGTGGCGCAAGCCTGTAATCCCAGCACTGGGGAGGCTGAGGCAGGAGGATCAGTGCAAGTTCAAGACCAGCCTGTGAGCCAGGCGTGGTGGTGCACCCCTGTAATCCCAGCACTCGGGAGCCTGAGGCAGGAGGATCCCTGTGAGTTCGAGACCAGCCTGGGATACAAAAGTGAGCTCAAGGCTGGCCTGAACTGCATAGTGAGACCCAGTCTCAAAAAAACAAACAAAAATAATAATACTAATAATAAAATAAAAATAAAAATATAAACTCAGACAACACATTTGCACGTGAAGATGGAATTTTCAATAAAATATCTTAATTATTAGTGCCAAATGTTAGAACTTGACTTATTTTCCCATAAACATAACATTTGCTTATATTTTTCTTGAGTTGATTATTTATTTCATGATGCCCTCAAGAGCAGAACTAGTGATAGAATTTTCTGTCTGAGTCATCTTTTAAATGAATTTTCACTTTCCTCAGGCTTGTTTCTTTAGGAATTATGGAAGAGGTTGCTTTTTTTTTTTTTGCAGTCTTGTTCACTTTGTCCCATTGTTTTGTGACTTGTCATGAACAACTCAGGAACCAGAGGAGAAAACCATGTTAGAAGTGCCCCAGTGATTTATTCGAATGGCCAAAGGTATGCTTTCATTTGTTGCTCAAAAGGGGCAAGAAGGTATGAACACCTGTGAGAGTAGTTTAAAGCATTCATTCTATATGAAAACTTTGGACTTGTAACTCATAAAAAAGTGTTGTCTACAGAGCTTTCATTAGCTAGCAAGGATAGAAGTTAAATTAAAATACAGCATGAAATATTCCTTGTCCTTCAAATAACAGCTTAAATGTAAATCCCACATGGAAAAGATATGTCAGCAATTTTTCTTTACATGGATTTCAATAATTTGCTATGCTAAGAATTTCTTTTATTCCATATTTCACACTGATGAAGTAAAAATAGGAAAAGCAGTGAAAAGTAAGAGGCTGAATATAGGGTGTACCCAACACAGAGATTTATCTCTGTGCATCACATCTTTATTATTTAAGTGCCAGGAATCTTCCAGAAAGGGAGCAATGTTAATGAAATCTCAAGTAAGCCTTTGAGCATTCACCACCAAAATTTCAATATTCAGAAAATTAACTGATTAATCAGAGGCCTAAGATTCATGTCAATGGAATGGGAGAGTGTGTGGGATAGCAGTGGCCACCCAGTGGTTAGATCCTCAGAGATGCTACGGTTTTCAGACCGAATGGTAAGGCAGTGACCCCTTCCCCCCAGCCGATCTTGGCCCTCCATCTGTTTTTCTCATAGTTTCACACCAATGTCAAGAATTTCTTCAAGAGGAAACAGGCTCACTCTTCCCTCACAGAGCTCACTGGTTTCTGTGGAAAGATTGCTTAAAACTCGCTGCAGTTGCCTCCTTAGGCTATTGGAGCCCTTGCTATTTTATTACTTCTGCATGTACGTTCTCTATATTGTATATCTTTGATTATAGCTAAATAATGTAGCTAACTATAAATGTAGCTAAAATACCTTTAAAATAGTTTACTATCCCAACTCTTCTGAGTTGGACATAGTCATGGAAATGTATGTAGTTCATGGCCCAAAACCTACAAGGAAGACACAAGGTAGTGAGAGGACTGAAATCATCAATAATCCTCAGAAAGTTATCTGGAATAGTTCTGAAAATTGCAGGACACAGTACTTTTCAGATGTGAGCCAGACATAGGAATTGATTTTTAAACAAAGAATCCACAACATAAAATATATTTTCCCTCAGTTTGTCAACCTTACAGAATCGTCAGTTGAATACCTGTGGCTGAATTTAATAGAAATTTGGTTACTGTTTAAAATATACAAGGCATGATCTAAAATTACAATAAATGTTTAAATTTCTAAAACATTATAAAAGACATATTGTCATCAACTTCCCTGCCCCCCACCAAAAAAAAAAAATCCCACTTACCCTTTTGTTCTTGCCACTTTCTGAAGCAGCTCTGGAAGCTCTCTCTCCTGGCCATGTTTAATTGTGCTGTTGTGGCTGCCTCAGGGCTCTGAATCAATTCAAAATATTTAGCCTTCATACTCATTTTGACTTGAAGGAAGAGACAAGAGTCTCCCAGTGCCAGATCTGGTGAACAAAAGAAGCAAAGGAGAGGACCCCATAATGTTTTGACATTTGTGTGGGACAGCAATCCACAGCAGTAGCCACCATATTTTGATCATACTCTCAATGATCAAAAGGGACACAAAAGAGGATTTCCAGAACTGCAAATTTAGCCTTTTCAGAAAGTTGCAGAAACAGTGGGATAAGTGTGTTGGAATAAATGAGAACTGCATATTTTCAGGGGCATTCGTGGCAATGTGTCTTTGTATTATAATAATTGTTGCAGAATTTACACATGTACCATATATGTTGATCAATCCTAGTACCCAACATTACACTTTATTGATTAAATATCAGGATATGTATTGCCCAAGTTTGTCCCTGAGAGAACATTTCAATGTGCCAGGCTGTCCACTTGTAAACATGGCACTCACATTTATAAATTCATAATATCAAACTATGAAGGTTGTGAGAAACTGTGCTCCTCTATTCCTGTGATTCTGTACCTCACTTGGAGGGCATTAGGCCAATAACACTCGTGCCTAATATTCATAAGTCACTGACTTTATAACAAGATGATCCTTACAGAACCCTTTAAGTATTCAACCAGCTGAGCCCCTATTATATATATGGGCAAACTGAGCCCAGAGAGGTGTGCTGTCCAAGGCAATATAACTTGTAAGTTGCAGAGCCAGTCTGGCTTCTGTATTAGTCACTTTTCCTGTTACAGGGCACGAAGGGCTAACATAGGCAACTTCAAAGAGGAGAGGCTCAATTTCTCTCTCAGTGTTGGAGGGTTCAGTCTGTGGTCTGAAGGCTCCAAGGCAGGAGCATCATGGTCCCAGGGTATGACCAAGCAAAGATTCCTTCTTCGTGGTGGTGAAGAAGCAGAGCTCAGGCACAAGCATGATCAACAGATGTAACCTCTGAAGGCATGGCCCTGGCAAGCACCTCCTCCACATGGGTCCCAGTCTTAACAACACATTTATCTGTGAATATCAGAGGATCAACATGGGTCCCAGTCTTAACAACACATTTATCTGTGAATATCAGAGGATCAAAGAAGCAATAAGCACAGGACCTTGTGATCTGTTCCTCTTTCCAAAGGTGTAATAGGTGTAATAATCCAGTCCCACTGGCAAGGATGCCTGCCCATCACAGTCTCACAGCCTGGGTTCTTCACCACTGCACTAACTAATTTTTAGTTGGTGTTTAGGAAGACACTTGCTTCTCTGGCTACATGAGGAGAAGATGCTTCTGCATTGTTTAATAGTTTTCTGGATAACAGAAATGCTCTCCGTCTTTGTTCTTCGGTGTAGTAGGCATTCCCACATTGGCTATTGGGAAGTTGAAGTAAGTCAGAGATTCTAATCAGCTTATTTTTTTTCATTCATTTAAATTTTAATTAATGTAAATGTAGTAACTTATGACTCTTGATCACTTTTAACATGTAGGTAGTATACCTGGCAAACCAATTTTTTTATTTTATTTATTATATTTTCCTAGTTTTATTTAAACTCTAATGGATAAATAGAATTGGACATGTTTAAAGTGTGTAATGTAATAATTTGATATGCACATACATTATAACTGATTACTACAATTGTTTTTAATTAATTAAATTTTCAATCACTACATAGTTTTCAGCTATACTATCAGATTGCATAGATTTAGTTCATTAAAATTCATGGCACAGCTCAGCATCAGAATATGTCTGATTCTCTCCAAAGCACATTTTGCATGCCTGTGTGGGTGCATTTCAGTGTGTGTGTGCATCTATGTGTCTGTGTAGTCTGTGTGCATTTGTGATAGCCTAGGCACATTCATGCTTCATGCAAAACAATTGATCCTGAGGCCTGAGAAAGCATGCATTTTCAAAGAGGTAAAATGTGTTCTTTCAAAGCCAACTTTGAGTTTCAAAGCAGGTGGCTGTTACGGTTTATGTCTAGTTGTCCCCCCAAAGCCTCATGCACTCATGGGGCAGGGACTTCTATACATTGAGATTTGACTCATGAGTCACTGAGATTATGTGATTTAGTACTGATCTAGAGTTTGAGACTTGATCCATGATCCCCAGGATTATGTGTTTTAATACTGATGGGATTATCGGTCTGAGTATGGCTGGGACTATGGGTGTGGTCTAGGGTGGATCTCGAAGGCAGAGAGCCTGATTGTAATATAAAGAACGACAGAGAGACAGACTCAAACCATTGCTGTTGCTCTCTGCTCCCCTGGTTGGTGGATTGCCTCTGTCGCAATTGTTGCTGTTCCTCCCCCATGAACTGGATGCTCTCGGCCCTGTTCCACTCAGCCTTGTGCCAGCCGAATATGGACTGAAACCTCCAGTAACTGTGAGCTAAATAAACCTTTCCTTCCTTCATTTTGGGTGTCGGGTATTTGTCCCGGCAACAAGTAAAAAGTAACTAAGACAGTGGCAAAGGAACAGTTGAGAGTTCTAGCCCCTGGGTCACTCTGTGAGTTTGAATCCTGATTCCACCATTTGCAAATTACATGATTCAGACACGGAAGTCTAACTTTCAGAAATCACCTTCTTCTCACTAACAAAGTGGAGTCAATAGTACCTACCTCTCAACATTGTGAGGATTACAGTAGACAGCATATGCGAATCATGAAGGAATAAAACACACCCGCCAAGGTCACACCAAGGTCAGAAGCAGTATGAGTCCTACTTGGTCAAACAACTTCTAAAGGTTAGGTTCGGAAACAGAAATGTGGAAGTAGGAAGCAGCAGGGTAGATAAGCAGATAGGAAAATAACAGGGCCCAAAACATTTAAATCTAAGAGACAACAAGCAAAGCAATTGGGAAACCAATGGAGAAAGAGCAAAGGACAAGTAACTGGAAAGAGCTGAAGGGATGCAATGAAAGTGATGCTTTTCCCAGGCAGGATGCTTCCTGTCCCTGGTTCTGGTGTTTCCTTATTCCTGGGAGGCAGGGCCGATCCTAACTGAGACAGCCATGCCTCTGCTCAAGTGAACACGTGCTTGGTGACACAGGAGTGGGAGCAAAGGGAAGGCTGCTAAGAAAGGGACAATCTACTCAGCGGTGATGAGAAACTAGCTGGGCTGAACAGGCTCACTTGGCGATGTGTCAGATCAGTAAGGACTGGCCTGGTGGGCGTGGGCATTAAGTCATGCCAAACATTTGACTCTTTTTCTTCTTTTAGGCAGTGACAAGCCACAGGGCTCTTTAGCCCAGCGAGTGACAGAATCTAAGTCTTCATCTGGCAGCTAAGAAAAGTATGGATTCAAATGAATGAGACTAGAGGCAGGGAGATCAGATAGGTCAGTGAAGTGTGGTTCAAAGGAAGACAAGAAGACAGCAGCCAGGGTCATGCTGCAGGTGAAATTTACAGGACTGCGTGTGAGAGAGAGGCAACTAGGTGTAGAGGAAAAGCAGGAATAGGCGGGGTTAGCACCCCAGAGAAGGTGGTGCTGTCGATAAGTAGAGAAGCTGGTTTAGGAACGATAAAAATAGATTTCCTTAATTGTTTAGGGCTTGTCGGATTTAAGAAGCAGTACATGTGAATGTCCAATGGATTATTAAAGCATTCGTGTGCTATATTCCTGGAACGTGAGAGAGCAGGACACGAACCACTAGGTGGTTTCCATAGGACAAAAGACTCTGAGACCAGCTCCCCCACTCTGCTCTGGCAGTTGTGCCCAGAATTACCCCTCCTGTCCTTACACTGGTGCCTGCCTCTTTTCTTCCTGGAAAATCATGGCGTTGTCACCCCCAGCTGTCAAGCACTCAGTAGCCTGAACATCGGTGCATAATCTTGGAGCGAGCCTATTCTCAGACTCCTTGAGGCATGAAAGACAGACGCCAGGACAAAAAGAGATCAAGAAAAAAGTTCCTGTAACGCAGCATGGACAATGAATTTAAAGTATGCCATGAGTTGTTATAGCTGTTTTATGATTGTGATCAGTAAGTCTGGTTATTCATATGAATATATGATAACTAATTTTATGAAAATTTACATGACAAATAAAGACAACAGCAGCAAAAACTGGAGGTATAGGAGAGAAAAATGAAATGTATGCTATGCACATACTCCTTCCCAGAAAGAATGTCATCATTCTGTGCTGAAGCATGTGCAAATAAATATTTTTAAAACTGAGGCATGAAATTTGTTTATTTTACAAAAGAAAAAATCCCCTAGGGCATTTATCCCTTCACTGGCAAGAAAGCATGTACCAGAAAATAGCCCTTTGCTTCACAGCATGTCCTGGGGCACAACTGTCCCCAAAGAAAACTAAACAAGTAAGGATCAATGGCATCTATTCCTTGGTTTCTGGATGTTGGGTCCTCCAAGGAATAATAAACATATGTGATGTAACTTTTGTAATGTAACATTTGAAGGAGCAGTCAGGTTTTTTTTTTTTTAATTTTATTTTTGCCAAGTTACTGATTTAAGAATGCCCTAGAGTATAAATTATTTCTCCAAACCTCTATAGTGACTTTTGTCAAATGCATTCTGCTTAGCCCATTAAAGGTGAAAACCATGAAATATTATTTGACTTGCAGCCCTAGGAAAAGCCCTAGAACCACCTGTCCCTCTTTGGAAAGCTGCCAGAACAAAGTGAGAGGAAAGGTCAGGGCTGAGAACAATAATCAGAGGACGCAGAATATGGCTCAGATCAAAGGTCGAGCCTCGGGCTGTATGCCGTCTTTCAATCTTTTCAGGAAGATTTACATTTATTTTTCTCCACCTATATGAGCGTTTAGATATTGAGATCACTATGTTAAGCCATTTACTAGCGGTTGTGCGATATTAAAACTATGATAATAAATTGCCTTGCATAATTACATATTATAATTCCTTTGAATTCAACTTGAAGGCTAGTTTGGGGGTTTATTTAATGTTTACATGGAAGAAGCAAATGTTAAAATCCTGTTTTCTGCTTGCCTCTAGATTTTTAAAAATCCCCTTATTTCTGCTCCACCAAACACAAATTCCCATCTATTTTGGTCTGTGACTGCTGACCCTCACATTGCTATGCTCATGATGGATTTGTTCAATCAACTTATTCAAATGTACATTTTTTTAAATGTAAGGATAGTAGCTTAGAAATGCAAAATGCATGAAAGCCAGATTGAAATCTGAAACTTGTTAATCTAGCAAAGAATGTCCTCCCAAGCTTCAGCGACAGTTTGGAAAAAATTCTCCTGTTCCCTGGGGACCTCACCTTACAGGAAAGGCTTGAGAACCTGTACTAGCTGAGAGCTCTAGGACACACGTGTCCAGCTCTGACCCAGCAAGTGCTGGGGCCTTCACTGTAAATGCTGACTGGACTTCATTGGATACTTGTTATCTGCTAGGCAATACCATAGATTTTATTTTTATAGCTTAAGAAATAAGTCTTAATGACTATGTCATTTTTGCTTAGTGTGTTTCTCTGTTTCATTGAAAAAAATCTGAACTTTCTCCTGAACACACACTATTATTTTTAATGATCATTTTAAAAGACTTTTAACTTTTAACCAAGCTCTTACCTGAATGAATAAAGTTCTAAATTAAAAGATTCTTACTAGAGGTTTAATATATACACATTAAAGCTGTTTTATAGGCTTTATATATCAGGGAATAAGACAGAGAAATAACTTTACAAGTGGCTATTCTGTACGCTTGATCTGCCCGAAATCAAATTAGGTTTTAACATTTACTTTGAAACAATTTTCAAACTACATAAGATTTTCAGGAATTGTACAGACTTCACATATACCTATCACCCAACTTATCCTAAGTGTAGTATCATACATACATAATCACAGAGCAATGAGGAAAACTAGAAAATTAACACTGGGTTAATGTCATCTTCTTATGAGCCAGTGAGTTTGTTACAAAAGCAAATTCAGAGCCAGAGGGACAGCCCAGTGGTCTAAGCACCTGCCTGGAAGGTGACCCAATACCACATGCCATGCCAGCCCCATGCCAAATCAACCAACAAAACTGAGCATGGTGGTGCACATCTACAATCCCAGCGCTGAGGAGGCTGAGATGGAAGATCACCACAAGCCTGGGCTATGTAGTGAGACTCCCTATCCTAAAAAAAGCAGATTCAGCCCCCTCCTGCCTCCTCTCACTCCATCTGTGATAATGCTTTCTGTCATGCTATGACACAGCGCAAAGGCCCTCATCAGATGCAGGCCTCAGGCTTGGACCTCCCTGTCTCCAGATCCCAGAGCCACAACTTCTACTGTTCATATGATGCCACTTTGGAAATCAGACTAAAGCAGAAAGACCCCAGAACGCTATGCTGAGATGGGTTCCTCTTCAGTGTTTTCCTCTGCTGTTAGCACCTTCGAGGGAGACTTCCTATGGTAGCTGACACTGTCATGTTCCCATAATGATGCTGTTATACTTCCTTCTCTTTGTCTACATAGGTTAATTGGAATCCTTACTCTCCCAGTGAAACTTCTCCTTCCCAACTACATATTTATTTCCTTAATTATGTCACTGTGAACTCATGAATATTTCATTCTGTGGGTAGAGTCCAACAATACCATCATTTAGTTGTTGGTCACAAGGTTCCATCGGCGGCCTGGGGGCTCCCTGCAGCTAGGTATATTTTCATGTCAGGGTCCCCATACTTTCTGGAGCACATTCTCATTTCTGCCACTGCAGGCTCTGCCAGGAACTTTCTATAGTTTTTCTACTCCAGTTCTGGAATTGACCTCCACAAAGCTCCAGTTCTATCTATTAGAGAATGGCATAGAAGCCATATAAACTCATTGATCCTGGAATATCAGTGTCATTAAAGTCTCTGTGCAAACAGAACTTGGAAATATATGTGTGTACATGTATGTATGTGTATATGTGTCACACCGCAACCATGCCCATCATTTCATGCTCACAAAAGGTCATTCTAGTCTGCTTACCTTTCTCATCTGCAGTGTGTTTTTCCAACAATGGCTGGCCATCATGATTTATAACATATTAACGCATTTCTCCAATCATATGAAATTTATATTCACATACATAAATTAGAGTTGTTAGGACATCGTTCTTCCAGAAATATCTTTACTAACTAGAGTGTAGTGGTGGACTACAGGTTGCTCTGCCTTTAATATTGTAGTGTCCAGTCAAAAAATAACACGTTGAAGTCACTGGAGAAGTTATTTTCTTCCCCATCTTCTTTAATTCCTCCTTCTTTATTAGTAAGTGAAGTAGCTTTACATTTGCTCTGCATATTTCATTTTAGGCTCACTGTCTGTCTACCTTAACTCTTTATTTTTTCTTTCTTTCTTGGCTTTAGAAACTTGTGTAAAATTTAAAGCTAGATTAGTATGCTGAGCTATAAAAGGCTTAAATCAACAGCTTCCAATATTGCCAGTTTTGAGAATAACCCACTGTGATTATGGAACATTGGATAATGTGTGCAACTACTTTCTCTTAGTTCAATGAAAAGAAATTTTTTGTATCAATAATGATCAGAAAATTTATCATGTCTACACCTGATGCTCTGTAAAACTACTAGGAGAACAATAATATGCATTGTATCAAATATTGGGAATGTACTACTAACGTGTTCTTTTTACAAAAATTATATTTTTATAAATTATATTTTATGACTATACTTTTTACAAGTATCATTCGTGTCTTACCCAACCAAACCCAAACCACCCCCTATTCTTTCTCTCCTTTTATGAACCACCACCTGCAGTTTAATTGGTCTCCTTAGTTTCTGGTTTATCATTTTTATGTTTTTATACCAATGAGCAGAGAAATGTGAACTTTCTCATATTAGCTTTTTGAGCCATAAGAATCATGCAGCACACCTATTCTGCCACTGTTGGCCATTTTCACTTCATTGTGAAAATCCCTGCAAATTCATTAGCAAGATCTTCCTCACAGCTGCATAATGCTCCTTTCTTAGAACTAAGTGATCACTATTGTTTCTAATGCATTCTATCACAAATAATGCTACAGGGATTAACTTAATAAATATTTTGTGTTGCTAGAGTGCGTTTTAGAGTAACTTTCTACAAATGAGTTGCTGTATCCAAAGCTAAGTGCATAGGTGATGCTGTTAAGTAGTCATGTGCCCTCTCCAGGTTTATAACAGCCTGCCTTCTCACCAGCCACGTGCAAAACTGTGTGTTTCCCCAGATTTCCACAATAGAAGTTGTCAGGGTTTTTAATTTTTTTCTAGTCTGATAGATGACAGATGATGAAAAAAAATTTTTAATTTAATTTTTCTCATAGTCATTTTAACCACTGCCCCCTAAGTCTTGGAACTGAACTGGGACTAAACTATATGCTGGGGTCTTTTGAAAAAATGTTAACAACAAATCTTGAGATGTCAAAACTGGGCTTGAACTTCTGATCCTCCTGACTCAACCTCCCAGAGTGCTGGGATTATAAGCGCATATGACCAGGGTCAGCTAATCATTTTGCTAGTTTTAACTAATTTGATGAGAGCTTTTCTCTTCCCACTTATCTTTAGTAGATTATGAAGCTATTTTTAAGCTAAGCTATTCAAAAATAACTCAGAGAACTTCCTAGTACTAAGCATATGAGTGAGATACACATTGAATTCTGAAGAGCTTGTTACTGCATCAGGTAAGTCCAAGTACGGCCACCATTCAGTGGCATTTTGTGATGTTCGAGGAACGGTGTCATTGTTTTCTAAGCACTCATGTTGTATCCAGCTTCATCACAAATATTTTCCTATCATAGGATTCTGAGAAATAAGTCTGAGCATATGAAGAGGACTGTAATTACAGCAATTATGGCACAGTAATTTACTGATTGTATAAACTGAGCAGATTTCAAATAGAGTAGATAGGCCATAAAAAGCAAGCAGGATATCAAAAAATAAATATTTGGGGAGCAGAAAATTGCTTGTTAAATGCACATACCAAATGTAAATGTTTTGCTAGCATCTATATAATTTAGCTCCTTAACACCTAAAAACATAATTTCCCTTTTAATTTAAAAGAAAATCAAATAGGTGCCAAGATGACCAAGTGTGTGGACAGGCTTTCTCCTCTGACCCATCTGGTAGCATAAAGCACTAACCTAAAAACCTGTGCTTTGTTATAACTGAGTTACCAGAAAGCAAGATCACGTAGCCCGTGGAATTTAGAAATAATAAATAGGTAGCTGAATTTAGACATCAACTCTACCTAAATTTAGCAATAGGCAGAGCCCACTAGGAATGAGCCTATACAGTGAAAATATTTAAAATAGGTAGAGAACTAGAATGAGGGGAGAAGACATAGAGCTGGCATTTAGATAAACCTCAAATGTGACCCAAATTTGGCCACATAGTTGTATAGAAATCTGCAGCTTCCAATGATAAGGAAGTGTCTAGGAAGAGAGCCCGATCTCCACACAATCTAGCTGCCCCAACCACGCCCACACCTCCTCCTCCAGCAACACCTTCTGCAAGCCCTATTTCTAAAAATAATGTCAAGAGTCTTAAGGATACTAACAGCCCTACACTTTTTCACAAAATATTTTGTTTAACTACCAAAACAATCCAAAGCACAGGTGCTGTTATTATTCCCTTTTACAGAGGAGGAGAGTGAGTCAGAGAGGTTGAGACCACGCTTTCAGTCGGGCAAAGCAAGGCCATGCTGCAGGTTGGTCGGACAAAAAGACTGTTTCCGCCAATAGCCTGCGTTTCCAGCAGCTCTGCCTTCCATCAGAGGGCTGCCAACATGAATGGAGCTGCCCTGAGCCACGGTGCTAGACACAGTGATCCTCAACTTACACTAATAGCAATACGCAGGAAGTCACTTTATTGGTTCTTGATCGAAAATGAACGTTTACAGCATGTTACACACAACTGTTCATTCTTTCCACTCGGTTCTAAGATGTTTTTCAATTACAGGACCCGGGCCCGAGTCACATTTTTTGAATGTTAGAAGCAGAATTACTTTTATAAAACTATACTCTGGAGTGTTACTGGATGCTTTCATGAAAAGGTCTTGTAGGATTCGTCTGGGTAGACTCACTACCAGACTTGTACAAACGTGTTCTGTGTTCCAACGCACAGTGCAAGATCCTTTATAAAGGATGTCTTAGTTACTTTTTTCTCATTGCTGCGACAAATACCCGACACTCAAAATGAAAGAAGGAAAGGTTTATTTAGCTCACAGTTACTGGAGGTTTCAGCCTATATTCGGCTGGCACAAGGCTGAGTGGAACAGGGCAGAGAGCATCCAGTTCATGGTGGCCGAACAGCAACAATTGTGACAGAGAGAACCGACCAACCAGGGCAGCAGACAGCAACAGTGCTGCTCTGTCTCTCTGTCTCTCTTAATATTACATTCAGGCTCCCTGCCTCAGCCTATCCACCTTAGGCTACACCCATAATCCCAGAAGTTCTTAAAACATACAATCCCAGGGATCATGGATCAGTTTCAAACTCTAGACCAGTGGTAAATCACATAATCCCAGTGACTCATGAGTCAAGTCTCAATCTATAGAAGTTCCTGCCCCGTTACTGCATCAGGCTTTGGGGGGACAACTAGACATAAAGCATAACAAAGGATTTAGGGAAATTAGGAAAAATCTAGGTCTCAGGTAGCTGATTTGCCTTCATTTAATAGGAAATACATTTAATCACAAATAATCCTTTGGGGGCCAGCAAGATGGCTCAGAAGTCTAAAGTACCTGCTTAGCAAAGCTTAGGCAACCACAGAGACAATGGTTCCATCCCCAGCACCACATGTTGCACCAGCCCCACCCTAGGGCAGGCTGATCTGGTCATAATATTAAAAAAAACTAAAAATAAAAAAAAGAAAGGAAAACAAATAATCCATTGTCCTTCCATGCTTTAAAGACATGTGACAGCAAACATAGAGTATCTTCATTTTTTATAACATGGAATTTTTATTTTTATATCTTATTTCTCAAGTCATCTCATTTTCCACCTCTGTGTGTGTGTGTGTGTGTGTGTGTGTGTGTGTGTGTGCCTCATTGGTTAACAAGGCGGCTGCCTATCTTAGTTATCAGGACTGGGCAGGTGTGTAAAGTGACAGTTTTGCAGGAAGCAGTAACTGTGGTGAGCCACCACTGAAAAGTTTGAATATTGTTGTTCAGAAAAATAAACATAGCACTAAATTCTGTAGTGGATTTTTATGGGCCCTGATTATAATATCATTATGATTGAAAAAGTCTAATTAAGGCCCAAAGTGTTAGGCCCTCCATTTCTGAGCACTTAATAGGTCCACCTTACTTTGACAGTAGACATTTTTCTAATGGATGAATATTTTTGAATAATTCTAAAGACCAATAATATGAAGAAACAACTGAAGGAATGGCTAGAATCCACAAATTTACAAATAGCATATAAACAATTAAATATGACTAAAACACTTTGGTACATTTCTTTCTCACTGTGCTGAGATTCAGGTAAGCAGAGTGGTGCTGAGCTTGACTCAAAGCTGGCTTGCTGAATACGCAACATAAAAAGTAAGCTCATAACCACACAGCTGTCAGAAAGACCCTTTTTCTTGCTTTTTCATATCCTTGTGCTTTCCTTTCCAGGAAGGAATGAGAAATAATTTAATTACTTGTGCTCTGTGATCATTTACTTATGCAAACCAACAAGAAAAAAGAAGAAAAGTGTGCAAAAAATATTGCGGATCTTAGTAACCCAGCCGTAACAAGTAATGCAGAATGACTTTAGGAGTCATGTGTGCTAAGATATTTCCACTTAAGTTTGCAAATGTGGCTGGACACATGCCAATGTGCTAGCTACGAACATTCGCTATCATACATAAAGCTGTGTTGCAAGAGGTAAATGATCTTTGCCAAGCAGACTGGATCAATGTGACTTGAAAGGCTTTTTTTTTTAATTAGCATAGCAGATACCAGTAAAACATGAAGCATGCATATTTATATAACACACTGTTTACCAACATTTCTTTATTTAATTCACAACAACTCCAAAAACTAGCCAACACTGTGAGCGCAAGTGTTTGCCTGAATCGCACAGCATCTGACTCCCAATCTGCAAGTGGCTGACAAGCTCCAAATCTTAAAACTTTGCAAAAGAGACATGTATTTCACAGATTTGTTTCAAATATAAAGGAAGTCACACTTTTCAAGACTAGTTTAATTTTTCTCCTCAAGAAAAAGCACTCTTAAAAAAATTATCACATGACAAAAATATTTGCATGCCTGGTGTGGTGGCAAATGCCTGCAATCCCAGAACTTGTGAGACTGAGGCAGGTGGATATCTGTGAGTTCAAGGCCATCCTGAACTACATGGGAAAAACTAGTATCTCTGTCTCTGTCTCTGTCTCTGTCTCTGTCTCTGTCTCTGTCTCCCTATCTCTCTTCTCTATCTCTGTCTCTTTCTGTTTATATAATATAAAATGTATCTTACAATATATAATTTGTAATATAATATATAATGTATCATATAATCTATATCATATAATATATGATACGTTATATAATATGTATCATACAGTACAATGTAGCATATAATATATAATGTATTATATAATGGGTATTATGTAATATGTGGTATGTCATATAATATAATGTATCATATAACATGTATCATAATATATGGTGTATCATAATATATAATGTATTCTATAACATGTATTGTATAATATAACATCTCATGTAATACATGATGTATTATATACTACCTAGTATATAATATGTAATGTATCATATAATATATAGCATATATTATATAATATATAATGCATTGTAAAATACATAATGTACATATTATAGAAGAAAGATAAATGTTCATTTGGTTAGCATCACTATAGGAAAAGAAAGATGTGAGAGTTATATATAGCAAATACTAATGAATGAGAAAGGAAAAGTTGGGGGCCTTTTTGTACCTTTAGGCCCCAAAATATAGGAAAGGCCTGTGGCAAGAAAATCATAAACTGCTGAGTATAAGAATGAATTATGAATATGTTTTTATAAATCTGAGAAGAGGCACATGGTTGAAATGGTAATGTCAAAAATAGCAGTTTGATGAAAAAATGGCATTGATTTTTCCATAATACTGACAGCACAGAAATTAGAAACCAGGGTAAATGAAATTAGAGTTGGGTGATATAGGAAAAGCCTGAGTTATAAACAAAAAGGCAGAAATCAGTTTAGAATGGACAGCAATTGTCCTGTGCCAGTGAAGGCACTTCTTTGATGCCAATCCGTGATAGTCCATTTGCAATCAGTAAAAAAATTGGTATTTATGTGCAGATAGAGTTTTGTAAATATGTCCTATTGGTTACAAGATGAATGAGGCCAATCTAATGACTCACTGGATAATCCACACCAAGCAAGTACCACTGTTACTATTGCCAAAAGATAAAAAATAATGTAATGACATAGTAAGTTATGATGCAAATAGTTGGCATACAGACTCTTTAGTCAATATCTGAATTTCTTAAAATTTTTTCAAGAATTTAGAAGTAGATAATGGAAGATTACAAGACCTTAACAATTGGATGGTGCTAATAAGATGCTTACCCTTCATGCATAGGATTGTTGAACTCTCTGTGCTTCTTATGGACTAATGAGGCTGTACTTTCAAGTTGTGAAATGCATTTTAATATTAACATAAAACAGGTTGTTAAACCCCTCCATCATCTGACCTTAGGAACTTTACATCCCTCACATGTTTAAGCAGCCAGTCCTGCAATCTTACTTTAAAACATGAAGTCACTTTACCAGCATGCTAAGTTGTCTTCTATGGCATGGTACATGCCTGATTTGGAACTTCACTGATTCCCCTGCATCCACAGGCTCCTAAGGCATGCATTAGTGTTTTATTTTATTTTAATTTTTTTTTTATTTCTCTCTTGCAATCACTTAGCTTGATTTGTATTTGCTATGACACAGAGTTCTTTGCCAAAGTATTTGTTTACAAATTTAGTATTGCTGGATATGTTCAAAACATGAACATTAAGCATAATAGCATACTTAAGGAAAATATGAAAAGCTATTCTTAACAAAAGAATGCATAATTGCATGAAATTAAAGGACCTTTATTCAGAGAATGCAATTGCTCTTTAGAAAATGATAACAATCTTGCACAAGTTCCATCCCATATTCAGCACAGATTGAAGGGGATTTTTTCCCTCATCTTGTAGTCTTACTGTATAGAATATCAGATGCTGTAAAACTTTCTAGTGAGTTTTAGAATTAAAAAACTCCTATTGCTTATGAAAGACTTCTCATAAAAATGAAGTTTAACATCATTAATTATATGGCAGGATTCTTCTTCAACAATATTGAGCAAATATTAACACGTCCATTGAATTGTACCATGCCTGGCTATGAGAATAAAAGTATGGGTGAGCTGTGGCTTTTGTGAAGATCTCTCAGACTTGGAGAAGATGCATAAAGAATTAACTGGGGCATCCTGCTGGTCATACAAAGTCCAGCTGTGCAAGCTGAAAAGGCTGTGGCAAAGTGGGAGTGATTAATGTTACCTAAGGAGGTCAGAAAAGGCTTTCCTGAGAGGTTACTTGAAATGGATCCTAAACTCTGAAAAGAGACTGATCAAGAATTCAAGCTAGGTCATGCATCATGAGCTGAGGGAGAGGAAAAAGCAAAGAAATAGTCCAATGAAGATATTTAGCTTGAATAAAAAAAAAAAAAAAAAAGTGGCTTCACTGAACCTTTGAGGGCAAGAGTGGGTTGGTAGGTGAGGGAAAATGAGAAAATGCCGACCGGTGTAATTATTGAAAGTTTGGTTAGGGCCAAGTGATGAAACATCTCATATATTATGCAGCAAAGTTGATGTATTTATGCTATGGAGATTTGAATTTATGCTCCATGACTGGGAAACCATTTATTTTATTTAGAGTATGCCAAGCCAGCGTGTCTTCTTTCCAACTCCTCTGGTGGTTTCAACTTTCCTCAACTCTTCTCAACAGCTAAATCCATCTGCATGTGCTCTCACATTTTAACAATTGTGTCCTAAGTTTACAGGGTGTTTCTCTTCCCTATCATCCTCTTTTAAACCTAAGCTCAAGTTTCTTGTGAGCTTACCTAACCAGGTAATCATGTGGCTCTGAATCGCAGCAAAGGTACCATGCTTGTTGATTGTCTTCCATTGACACTGTCCCCAGAGGCACTACTCATAGGGCTGCCACTGGGGGAGGACTTGGGGAAGTTGCAAGGAGAGCTTCTGTGTCTCTACTTGGCTTCCTCAGCTCTACTGCCTTGGTGTTACTGTCCATGGGACTAGACTGTCTCTCAGAGAGTATTCTACAGATACATCCACTTTTTAAAAAAAAATTATTTTAGAACCTTTTTAATTTTTTTATTCTTGTTTCAGAACCTTTGTTTGTTTATTCACTCATTTTTATGGCCGGCTCAGCCTATATTTTTTTTAATTTTATCTTTTTCTTGTTTCTGAACTTTTGTTTGTTTGTTTAGTTTTATGGCTAGCTCAGCCTGCCCTGAGGGCAGGTCTGGCACAGCATGTGGTGCCGGGGATTGAACTGCGGTCCCTGAAGCCGCCCAAGCTTCCCCAAGCAGGCGCTTTAGACCACTGAGCCATCCCTCCGGGCCCCAAAAAATTTTATTTTAAAGAGTGAACATAGCAGAAACAAAGATAGAAAACACAGTAAAAAGCAAGAGTACATATAGTACAGAATTTCAAAAAAAGAACAAAAATTTAACAATGATTGTATTACATATTTTCATCATCAAATCTGATTAGATTAATAGATGTAGGTATGTATGTAAGATTGGACAAATAATTAAACATTAACAATTTCAATACCCCTTAATTTTTTAACTCTTCCAAATGCATTTTGCATTTCAGTCACGCTTCTAAAAAAAAGTTATAGGGGTTGAGTATGCAGGAAACACAAGATCTTGAGTTTGATTCCTGGTATCCCCCCCAAAAAAATTATTTATTTATTTATTTATTTATTTATTTATTTATTTATTTGCTACAGGGTCTCAGTACACAGCTTAGACTCATAGTAATTCTTTCTCAGCCTCCCTAGCGCTGGGACTAGAGGTATTCACCACCATGTGTCAGTATTTTGGAGCCAGTACTTGTTACCAGGAATTGAGCTTAGGTCCTTGTGCTTGTGAGGCAGGTGCCTGGACCATAGAGCTATCTCCCCAGTCCAACAGCTATATCCACATTAAGTAGGGGTCACATCACTTTTTGTCCTCATGTTCCACAAAATAAGCACATCAGGAATGTTCAGGGAATTAAAAATCAGTGATTTTATGTTTGAGGAGAATGTGACTGGATCACTGATAGCAGAGCTACCATCTTAGCCACAAAAGCAGGGAAATTGTGTAGAAGGTAAGTGTTTTGGCCATGTAATATTGTTTAAATCTGGGAGCTATTTCAGGGGTTATGTGACGAGAGCAGTGTTTTTCAGCTCCATCTATTATTGTGGAATACTGGAGAGCCTGGGCAGTTCTGATACACAATGGAGTGGTGAACTTCCTCATAAGAGAGTTAACACTGTCGTAATGCAACAGGACCTGTTTCACATCCTACATGATAATATTCTTGATTGAAAAGCCAAAGATAACAATTGTTGAAATTACATTTTAAATTCTTCAACTCTTTATTTAAAGTGTTACTCAACAAACACACAGAGATTTTGAGGAAAAAATCAAAGCTACAACAAACCAGGATCATTGTTAAAGTCTGACCCCATATCCACCTAATCCTGGGACAGTTCCTATGTTCCAGTACAATTACAAATAACCACACACAGTCTTCTGGCTTAGGTAATAAATAATGTAATTCCTTGGTAATATTAGACTCTGGGGGTCGTAAAAACCCATTTTCTGTGTCACTGATACTTGGAAAGATATTGAAACAATCTTTTTTCAGAGGGTAGGAGGAAGGGAAAACAAAATAACTCTGTCAGTGTTAAACTAATAAATTAGTGCAGACTATTTCTTTATTTCAAAAATTTGGATATTGGGGCTCAGGAAATAGTTCAGTAGAATAAGAGCTTGCCTGGCAAGTACAAGGTCCTGAGTTCAATCCCTGGTCAAAAAAAAAAAAAAAGATATTTATATTTATAAAGTCCAACCTAGGTTGCTCAGATATTTTAGTGCATGTATCTTAAAGAGGCATTAACAGAATGGATGATCAAGCTAAAAGAGAAGAGAATGTTTCAGACAAGCCAAGCTGAGCAGAATATGATAAGAAAGAAATTAAACTAGAAGGACAAGAGCACCCTGCTAATGATAAAACATCCTGTAAAATGTCTTTCTTAGTTTCTCCTAATTCTTTGTTTACCAGCTGGCATTCCAAGGTCCTAGGGGAGGTGTTCAGGCTCTGTAATCAAAGAAGGAGGCACTCGGGCCTGTAAGATAGTTCAGTGGACTAAGCACCTGCTTGGGCAAGCACAGGGACCCAGATTCAATCGCCAGCACCACATGCCATGTTGGCCTGGCCCCCGTAGTGGCACACACCTGTAATCCCAGGGAAGGGGAGGCTGAAACAGGGGAATCACTGTGAGTCTGATCTGTGTATTGAGACTCTGTACCAAATGCATAGAAGAGGAGGCACTCAACAGTGGGGTGACATTTACTAGCTCTGAAAAGCTACATCTGCCCACCACCCTTCATTTTACGAGTAGACTTTTTCAGTAAATGTGTCAGTCTTGTCATCACAGATAGAGCCAGTCTCGCCACAGCTACCAGCTGCCACTCCGCAGGCCCCGCCACACCCCCAGAGCTCAGAGGTGAAGCTCGGGCAGCCATAAGTTCTTCAGATCAATGAACCACTAAAGGTTTGTGAAACCACGCACCGGGCCCCAGCGCTAGGGCTTCTAGTTCAGGAGCTCTGTTGTGGGGAATGCGCCTTCCGAACAAGTCCCAGAGCTACTGATGCTGCTGATAAGAGGCCACACTTTGATAACCACTGAGCCATATGAGCCCACCTCTGACACCGCTTGGCTGCCAGCCAGCCCCCAGCAGCTTCCCCAGAGCCTCGGGGCTGGCCTTTCTTTCTGCTCCAAACTTCAGTAATCATATAAGCACCTACAAACCTGCCTTGTTTAGATAAGAGTTCAGGAGAGTTCACCTAATCCACATGGCTCACAGAGACGATTAGGCTGTCTGTATTTTCTAAGAATGCTTTTGCCATGTGGGCTAGGAGAGCTGTGGGAAGTTCACTGGATTTCTTATATGAATCTGTTGGTGCAAATCAAAGAGAAAAAAAATTGACTCTGAAGTATTTCTTGGGCACTGTTTTAGAAACACAGGAAGTGAACTGAGTACCAAACCTAACCCTAATCTCTCTCTCTCTCTCTCTCTCTCTCAATCTCTCTGTCTCTCTCTCTCTTTCTCTCTCTCTCTGTCTACACACACACACAAACTACACAATTCATACAAGAATGTTAAAGAGCTTTAAAAATATTGTTCTTCGACATAGGCAAAAATCAGCCTGTAGACATTGTACTGCAGAAGCCTGAGAAAGCAGCTGCTAAACCTAAGCAAGAGGGAGCTGAGGTTCCATTCCGTGATACTGGGGGCCTGTTTCAGGGTAGGGCCTGGACTTTTTAGTGAAAAATTGGATGAAGTAGACTTGCACTTTAAATATATTTGTTACAATTGTTCGATGACACCGGTGATCAGAATAATATGACAAACTCCTGCCACCAGCCAGCAAGCGGGAGAGAGGAGGCACTCCTCTAGAGGAAGACTGGCCCACTATCCCACTCACTGAAAAATGAAATCAGACCATTCTCAAAATTCTAGGAAAAAAAAAATCATGAACATTAAATCTGGTAAAATACAATGTGATACCCTTTTTAAATTAAATTTTCAGACCTGATTCTGACATAACATTCTTCAGATTGCTTATAATTTATGATTTTAAGAGAATATTCATTTCTTCAATACATTATCAATAAATCAAATTAAAGTGTGTAAGTTAGAAAAGAACAATTGCCTTTTGGATTGTTAGTAACAGATTTTTTATGTACTCAAATACATTTACAAGAGTTTGGACTTTCAATATTTCTCAAATAAGCCCCCAACTTAAACAATTTTGAATCATAGATCCCTCTGAAAATCCTTTGAAAAAGGGTGTCCTTTCCCTAACACTACACAGAATTCTGGCTGTGTGCAAACGCTTCTGTATGTTCTGAAACCCCTTCACAATCCTTGCGTGGAGGACCCTGACCAGGGTTACAAGAACAGCAGAAACTCGGCCATAGCTCTGTGCCTTTTTGCATCACACCACCCACTCTGCTCAGTGCCTTGACTCCTCAAAAGTGCATCCTCATCGCTTCCTTGGCAGTTAAAAGGTGGAGGCTGGACCAGAAGACTGATCTCTTCTGTTTTTCCAACTGTGTCTCTCATCAGTAATGGATGCTGAGAGCTGGATCTCTTCCCTTTATTTGTTCCTTCTTTCCTACAGCTATCTCCAGAGTTTGGAACCCATACCACTTATGATTCTCCTAGACATCTTTGAGTGATTAATTTGGTGAGTTTATCACCATGCTACCATTTTCCCACTTTATCAAATTCTTCTCTTTGTCTAAGACCTCACTTCTGATATTGGGCTTTTTAAAAGGAGGAAGAGAGATCATCAAACCCCATAGAGCATCCAGGCTACAACTTAAGGCCTGTACGTCCTCACCTCAAGTAACATCAAAAGATGCACAGGAAACCAACAACATTTAGCAAAAGTTCAGTTATCATGAAGACTTTTACTCCTGAATTACCTACATGTAGGATTTCTCTTGTGCTATAAAATTTTACAAATATCTTAATTCTCCATAAGAAATAAGAATGTAAGTAAGGTGCTAATAGATTGATTTATAAAATATAAGAGAAATAGTGGTAAAATAGAAGCACAGAAATAATCTGGCAACATCCTGAGGGGCAAAGCTCTTTTGAGCACTCTTATCCAAAAAGTACTTTTCCAGAATGTTCTCATGCCTTCTAGATATTTGTTTTTATATGTGTCTCTGTGCTCAGTTAAACCATCTGCTATAGATCTTGTCAATACATCCTTTCTGTTTATTGTTTTCGCTAATTTTCTTTCTGCCACACAAGTATGAATTCTTCCAAAGACTCTTTATATTACCATTTTAATTTCAAGGACAGGTGTTGAAGAGCTGATCTACAAATATTGCTGTTAATATTTATGTAGTGGTACTACAATTATTACTGTTGAGTAATACATGGGAGAAACACCTTAGCGAACCTTTCTATAGTGTTCTGATGTGTTCTGCATCCATTAACGGAACACTCAGTTGTGGTGCATGTGCCTGCTACATGCTATGCTATGGTAGATTGTTGACTCATAGAGGCCCCCTTACTATTAATCTGCTGCCCATCTCCAGGCGAGGTGCCTACAGCTGGAGCAGACTCTCAAGTAAGTGTAGAAAGCCAACTCGTTAAATTTAAATTATGCTCAGAGCCACTTCTTAGTGGTCTCCATCACTATGCTCTTAGGGAGTATATGAAAAATACATTAAATACATTTGAATGAATGTACAGTCTCATAAAACATATTAATCAGCTACTCAAATATTAATACAAATGAATATATAATTGCAAAATAATGCAAGCACATTTAACACACATAAAGACTGTCACTTTGAAAATATATTAATAAGTAAATATGTTCCTTTATAGACCAGGGCCTGCAAGGCAATAGTTTGCCCCTCCTGAGGCAATCGCTGAGGATTTGTGCCATGACCAAGAGCTAGAAGGTGAAGGTAGTGTCTGAGATACATATTATGTTTTATTAATAGAGTCTTATTATGAAGATAAACAAATTTCCTATATGTACATTTTATAATTATCCTTGTGAGTACCAGATGTGCATTTAATTAGTGAAAATATCAGTAGAGGTGCTAATGACAAATATTGAGAAAACCATTAGCCCCATGATACCTTCTCCAAAAACACTTAAATCCAGTCATGTAGTTAAAACAAAAAATGTCTCCTAAGTCAGCAATTCTTTGTGCTTTCATCCAAAGTCATTACTCTTGATATGACAGAATAATCAAAAGAGGAACAGCTATCGGCACGTGCTGGAGGTCATTAACATTACCTGAAATTTCAGTTATGGGAAAGTGGAAAAGTAGGCTGATAGTTATCTCACTAACTGATGGAGATGCCATTTTTTTTTCTGTCATGACCACTCATCTTTACTACCACACAGCTTATTGGAACGAAGGTACTAGTTTGTCCTGTAAAGGTTTTTGAAAGAAAAACAAATTTGACTTTCCCTTTTTACACTTGCCTTGTTCACTGTTCAGAATTTGTCATTTAACAAATAAATGAAACTTAGGTCCTACTTATGTTCTAAGTTCTTCAGGCATTAAAAGAATATGGAAGAAATATCAGGTACTAAAAAATATTAAAAAAAAGAAATATCAGGTACTTATTGCTTATAGGAATAACATTGTGAGATGAATATATATATATATATATATATATATATATATATATATATATATGGTACAGGATCTCACCATGCAGGTTAGACTCATAGTGTTGCTCCTGTTTTTCAGCCTCCTAAGTTCTGGGATTATAGACAGGAGAAACCCACCTGGTCTCATTCACAATTTCACCGCGCCCCGGGGGGTGGGTCCTGCATGGCAGGCCAGGGATCAGAAAAAATATTTTCCAGTAATAGCAGCATTCAGAATATTCAGTTGTTTGCCTTTATTTGAAAGCAATTGTCCAATGCTTGCATTAAGACTATTAATGAATAGACTATTATAGTCCATAAATATTTGAAGCTCTTCGCATTTATGACTGTAAACATAGTTCTCTATCTTATTAGTTCATTCAATATAGTGTGAAATGTAGGAATTGAATAAAATACAAAGAAAGACTATCTCTAGGTTCTGTTTAGTCTTACTTTATTATTTTTCATTCCTGGGAAGTACAGGAGAAGTTATGTTCTTAGGAAAGGACACATAGGCATTAGAAACCTCTACTATGAAATATATGACATAATTACCCTGTTCTACGCATGTGGACTTAACTGGTAGGTTTTTCAATAAGTACTTGAATGTGCGACCTTCAAAAGCAACAGACTTATTGGATGAAAGAGAACTGACAGAAACCAAGTGCTTCTAAGAGAGCACATGGTCTTCATCATGAAAGGGCCGGTAGAAATTGAACACGACAGCTGATAAAAGACAGAAAATCATATAGATGTATAGATTTAAAAAAGAAATACGTTGTACTCCAAGCCACTATATAGTCATCTTGAGAATGAATTAATTTCATAAATTCAGTCAGTATTTGGAATATACTCCAAGATTTTGGATGCTACCCTCAAAACTCTGTAAGTGAAGTTTAATTTCTATCT
Source organism: Myocastor coypus (assembly GCA_004027025.1). Lineage (NCBI taxonomy): Eukaryota > Metazoa > Chordata > Mammalia > Rodentia > Myocastoridae > Myocastor > Myocastor coypus. Next base: position 88,675 of record PVJA010001312.1, read on the forward strand.
TAAGAAATTCAGAAGAAAGTCTTAGTAAGAGTCATGCTACGCCTTAGGTAGTAGGAAAATAAAAGTAGGTAATAATTAATGAAAGCCCTTGCTTTGTTGGGGAGCAAGAGCCAAAAAGCGAAGATCTGAAATTCCACTTAACATATTTTAGGAAATCAACAGTAATATTTAATAACTCATGTGTGTATGCATTTCTATGTATATATGTATGTATATATATTAGATACTAGATGTTTAAGCTTCACTGTAGACTATTGAGCTTGACTATGTAAATACTTACATTAGCACATAAAGATTGGACATAGATGGCACCAGCAAGATAGCTCAGTGAACTACAGTGCCTGCTTAGGCAAGCATAGATAAGCACAAAGACTGCGGGTCAATCCCTGGCACCACATGCCATGCTAGCCCCTCCTCCAGGGAAGGATGAGCCAGCCACAGAGTCTGTACATAGTGACATACACCTGTAATTTCATGTCTGGGGAGGCTGAAAACAGGAGGATCACTATGAGTCTGAGCTGCATAGTGAGACCCTGTAACAACCAAATACATTTAAAAAAAAAAAAAAAGGTTTGGTATTGGAAAATCAGGATGGTTATGGACCCTCTATTTTTCCTCCGCTTTGAATAAATGATCAATCCCAGTTCCAAAGTTCACTTAACTTTAAATTGCTAATCTGGTACATAAAAATCATTCATTCAGAAGGTACATATAAGTGTTCCTAAATTGATAAGCTATTTGACAATTAAGCAATTGTCAGATTCCTTTGGTAGCTTCCAGAAACTGACCACATAAAATATGCTCCACATCTTGGTCTCTAGATGGCTACAATCAAAGCCAAGCTGAAGACAAATTTTGGAAGAAATACATTCATTAATAAATAGAAATCAGATGTCACACAGCCTGTTCATGTAGACCTGAGTTAGTTCCGCTCTATTCCCAAAATATAGCTGGGGTTTCTGCAGGTGTACCTCATGCCGGAGGACATAGCAATGTTTGCACTTCACAACTAGCCAGCCCCAGGGGACAGAGAGATCTTATGAGGTGGTGGCTCTAGACTCTGCTGGCCAGTAGTCACACAATGCTGCATATGAGGTGGTGGCTTGTGGAGCCAATCTGTTCTCACACTTTGCTCTTCCAGAGCACAATGGCTCTACGTCCTTCCAATCTGAATATTCATTTCAACAACAGCCAATCAGCAAACCCCACGTATGTAATGAATCTGCTCTCTCTCCTAGATTTCAACAATAGACTTTAATATCCTCAAGAAATAGCTGTGGATATTAAATCCTGACTAGAGTACTTTTACTGTCTCAAGGTTGCAGCCAAAGGTTGAAGTTAATTTAGATATATAGACTACATGGTTCAAAAGTAAAACAGTAGACATGGATTAGACTCCTCCTAAGTATTAGGGTCTGTGCTAGGCCCTGTGTTTACATGACAGTTAAATCTTGAGCACATGCATTGTGTACACCTGAAATTTTGGATAAGAATAGCTAGAGAGATTTATGAACTCTGGCACTGATGGAGGGTGACAGTTGGAAAAAAATGGAAGGAACTGGTGAAAGCAGACGCACTATTTTCATTATGTGATGATGTTTCCTACTTCTATGTGTCTGATAACTTTGGATATATGGAGCAGGAGGCTGGTAGGGGAAGTCATACATCCAGAAGTTGTGGATGCACATAAATTAGAAGAAAAATAGGCAAGGGCTTCAATGCTTGCAACTTGACAATTTCTTTCACATTCTTTCAACCACAATGCTATTATCCAAAGTGAATATCCTGAAGTGTCTTTGGAATTTTAAGCACAAGGTTTATCCTGCATTCTTGGCTCCACTCTAGTGTTCTCTTGATTAAAGTTTCAAAGGAAAACAGAAGACAGGACTTCTCATCCTGTTTATGGAATTTATTTTTTAAGATGGAAAAATCTCATACTCAGTTAAACTTTGAAGACCAAGCTAAGGATTAGACATTAACATATTGCTCATTACTCATGCAAATGCACTTGCATCAAGGAAAATATTTTCTTTTTTATTTGTCAGTAATCAGATGCTGTTGTTCAGGCAAAAATAATGGCTGGTGTAGAGCAGTGTGGGCTATTTCAGAGTTTGTATATCTTCCAAAGGAATGTCTTTGTGGGAGAAAATGTGTTCCCCTTCCCCTTCTATAGCAGCTGTCTTCCCACCACTGGGACAAAATATCTGGCCTTTGCAACTTAAAGGAAGACTTTACTTCGGCCAATAGTTTCACAGGGTTGAGTCTGTGAGGAGCTGGCCACAAGGTCAAAAAGCACGGCACAAGGGTGTGAGGAGGAACTGTGGCAACCCACGGCAGCCAAGCAGTACCAGAAGGCAAGATCCAAGGACACAAGTATGCCTTTGCAGGTCACACTTCCGATGACCCCCTCCAAGCAGGCCCCTCCTCCTGATGCCTCACTTGGCTACTCAGCTGAGTAATGGCTGAAGCCACTGATATACCTGAGTTCCATGATTCAGCGACCTTCCAAAAAGTCCCTCAGAATACACGATAATTTGAGGAAGCATTTTACATTTAAATCCTAACATCTTACTTTTCTGCTTCTCACATTATTCTGTGACACTTTTCTTCCTCCTGCTCCTCATCTTGTCATCTTGCCTGAGCCATTTCTGTTGTTATTGTGTCTTTGTATGGTAGAGGGGGTTGTAAGCTTTCCATGAAGTCCCTTTCATGAGAACTCTGTCTTAGTTCACTTGTCCTCTCAAGGACTGCATCTCTTAACACCTCACTCATGATAGAATTTTAATGTATGAACTTTGGAGGACATAAACACTGAGTCTGTAGGAAGATAGTTCCCTACTCCTAACTGCTAAAAAAGATCTGGTATCTTTCAGATAAACCATAGTATGCATTCACAGAACTCTGTTTTTGTGTTGGTTATCTTACCACCTCTTCAATAACATTTCTCCCTTCAGAGTTTCAAATTTGTTGCACAGAAAATGATAAATAAATCCAGAGATGTAGCTCTGCCAGCTGCACAGCACTTGCCTAGTAACCACAAGGTCCTGAGTTTGCGTCTCAGTAATAATAATAACAATAACAATAATTAAAGCCTTCTGTAGAAAACTTTAAAGCTTTGAAAGTAGAAAGAAAATATCTTTAAGTTTCCTTTTAAGTGGCAACAAAGCAATCATCTTAAATTAAACACTAAAATTCATCCAATTTGTATCACAATACTCCCTCCTTCTAATTCCTTATACGAAACTCTACTATTTCTTTTTTCCAAGGCACCACATTCCAATAGTTTTGTCATTTACTTATTAATCATGTTATGTGAATGTTCCTTTCCTCACACAAATTATGAGGTCCACAAATGGACCCAATTTACTCCAAGAACCCGAAAGAACTCGTGGTTGAAGCATAATAGATGTTCAGTCAATCCAGTGTACTGAATTCTAAATTAATCTTAAAGATTGTTTTAATCATTCATTTAATTTGCTAACTCTAGCCCATTTATGACCTGAAAAACTGCAGTGATCTCTAACTGCCATAACCTAAGCCAATAGTAAAAATCTATATTTTAGTAGTAAGTAGCTTCATGATAAACTTTTCAGTTCAAGCAGAACTCAAATGGATGCCTTGTCTCTCATGAGTGGTGCTAAAAAAAAAAAAAAAAAAAAAAAAAAAAAAAAAAAAAAAAAAAAAAAAAAAAAAAAAAAAAAAAAAAAAAAAAAAAAGCCGTCGCATTGAAAAACCACCTTTCATGATTAAGCCCTAAGATGTCACCTTCCTACCATATAGGCCTACATGAATATTACTGTTTAATATTTAGGAGTAGTAATATACTCAAGTGTCTTCCCTACAGTTTGCTAATATGGTACAAACTTTTTTAGTTGGGCATATTTTCTGATTAAAACGAGTGAGTGACTCCCTTCTGCAGAGAACTATTGAAAGCAATTGTATGTTGCAGCACTTCCTAAGCATTTTTTATCTCATAAAAGGATAATTTTCTAAACTTGATTAAAAACCAGACTTTGAACTAGATCTAAGATTGTTGCATCTACCATGAGTGATTTTAATCAAATTCAGCATTATCTTTTTATTTGACTTTACTCTGCCTGCAGGTACAATAAAGTGAAAATATGTAAGCAATGGAGCATATTTATAATACTAGTCAGAGTGCCAGGTGGGCGGTAAAATAAATGTAATTGCTTTCAAAGATTGAACCAGATTAGCATGGATTAACACATTCATTTTGAAATCCATGGCAGGGAGTATTCTAAACATGCCTCCAAACAACCCTTGTTACTCTGTTTGTATCTCATCTTAGTACCATGCAATCTCTGTCGCATTAAACAAGGAGCATTTTAATTCTGTTCATTTTTCTATGAAAGAAATACAATTTATTAAACAAGACAAGAAGGCAGTCGTCTGCCATACTGAAGGCCAGATTTGCAGTGATTTGCACTCTGGCTTTCAGCAGATGAACAACAGTGACAGACACGGAAGCCAGAATTGTGGCTACAATAAATATTCATAACTGCTCCTGCCCAAGGAGCAAAGCTAGGTTGTCTGCATTTGCAGCACATGGCTAGCAGAGAATGAATCAGGGCATGGCCACCCAGCACACAGGGGCCCAGCGCTGCCTGCAGTGGGAAGCTGACATTGCTTGCAGAAGAGGAGCAGCATGTGACCAGGTGACTCTGCAGTCTTTCTGATACGCCCTGCTGCTGCCATTATCTCTCCTCTCTGACCTTAAAATAAACCTGCTTGAGAAAGTATGTTGTCAGTGTGTGACATCCGGCTGGGGAGAGTCAGCCCTTGGGAAAAGTGGCCAGTGATGCACTTCAGGACCCAAGGCCGCCTGTAATACACCTGCCCAATTTTAAAAGGAATTGCTCTTCAGAGAATTACATTCAGCGAGGCTAAAAGAAATGCGGATTGTATTATATAGTCCCTGGACAATGCCTGGTGCTAGGGATCTTGGTTCTTTCCCTGAATAACCTCTCGTTGTACATGGAGAGAGATCTATTTGTTTCTGTATTTAATGCAAGATTCTTGGCTCCTAAGCCATTTCGGGTTACTCATAAAAAAAAAAAAAAAAAAAAAAAATCATCAGATCATCTGCACAACTACCAGTGTGTCTAAAGTAATAGCAATTATTTTTCATTGCTGTTGTTCTGACTGGTAGGAAACTTGGCGTAGCAAAATCTGCAAGCCAGATGTAGGAGCTGAGTGAAATATACCCTAAAATCTCCATGCACTAATTTTCTCTCTTTCCATTAAATATCATATCATTTCTCACTTAACTTCACTGTATGTATATTATATATATACATATATATATTAATGTTAAATCCTTTAAACATGTTGTCTAAATTGCACACACACACACACATTGACTATTGCTATGACAGGTTGTATAAAAATGAGTAAATTTGAGGAAATCTCTATTATTAAACAGAAGATACTTAGTCTTTATGTGTTTGTGTGACTCAGGTATTCTAAAATCTCGATACCTGTATACATACACGTAACATGAAGGATATAATCCACTTTCAAATATGTATCACAATAGAATCCCTATGGTTACTGGCTAATGTATAAGTAATTTGCTGCTCTGAAATACCATTTTTACAAAAAGATAATATATTCTAGTCCCAGATTCTGGATGATTGAGACATCATGAGTTAGTAACAATCCTGTTTTAATTGAAGTATAATAGGCCTGTAACATCTGGATCTTATTCGGCAGAATCAGCCAGACTCAGGTCAAAAATATTTGAAAAACTTTGTGTCTATTTTGAACATATCACTATCCCCTAATTAATGCAGTATAGCAATTACTGATGTAGCATTTACATTATAGTAGTTACTCTGAATAACCTAGAAATGATGCAGCATATGCATTGATTATATGTTAATTCTGCATCCTTGTTTGTATACAGGGGCTCGAGTATCTGTGGACTCTGATATCCACAAAGAATCCTGAGATGGATACTTAAGATAGATATACAGTTACTTTCTCTCCATTCAATAAGAAGAAAGGTTTGTGCTAATATTATTAAGATGAGCTATGTCTACATCTTCCCCTATGAATAGCTACCACAAAGGCAACAATATACAATAAATCATTTATTGTAACTATCCTAGTAACCTGTTTTGAAAATGTTTCATTGCCATTTTATCTTTTTTTCTCATTAAAATGAATAAAACTTTAAAATAAAAGAAATTCCAAGACTAATCCTAGGGGAATAGTGAACAGTGATTGTACTTGGTTTCCAGTGATGACTTCTTAGAAACCATTAACTTTCAAGCTTCTGACTGACTCTTCCAACTTCCAGAACAACTGCAAATGAGTGAGTTCTTCAGGAACATCATTTCTCTGCCAGGCTGCCATGAGAAACTCATATGCTCAGCAAATATAAAACACGCTTGGCTCTGCAGGAGGAAGTCAATTTTGCAGCACTAGGCTTTCTCTGGGACTCTCTTTGTGATCCATAGGAAGAATACTCCAACAAAACATTTGACTTTTCACAAGGGTGGGTTGTTGTGTTTTACTATCCAACTATGCTTGGCTGCGGTGTAGAGTGCTAGGAAGTGAAGACAGCATTCTATTATCTGAAACTATTAAAGTAGAATTTTTAAAAACCTGATTGTGAAATAGTCTCTCACCACAAATTGCCTTCTTCAGTCTTTGCTCTGTGTGCTTTTATGCCTTCATCTAAACTGAGTTTTCTACAAGTGTTTTATTAAGCATTGAAGAAGACCATGAATTAGCAACTTCAAAAACAGACAAAACAGCCTCAGTTCATCCCCCTCATGGCTGGGCCTTCTCAGCTCACCTTCTCACACCTGGACTACTGATACTCATATCAGGAAAACATACTCTTCAGTGCTGCAGGCAGAATGGGCCTTCTCTGATGCTTTCTCTATAGTCCTTAACCAGGGTACTGTAAAATGTGGATAAAAGAAAGTTTGTATTTCAGCATTTTACCCACAAATTGTTTATATCATTATCTAGTTTGCCTCCAACTCTCTCAAGGAAAGATCCTTCTACCAATTTCACTGGCGTTTTCATACTAGGAAGCATTTTCTTTAACAGTTGGAAGCATAAACTAAATGTAGACAGTGGAGGGCTGAGTGCAGTCATGAACCACATAGACAGTTTGGTCAAGGACAGACCATGTTTACAATGGTGGACCCACAAGATGACGTCACCTGACACTATCATAGCCATCTTAAACAGAGTAATCCTGCAGTATGATGTTTGCACAAGAGAAGCATCTAACTGCCCCTTCATACAGTACATCCCTAAGTGGCTTCTGGCTGCAGGTTAATTTAATAATGTCAGCTGTAAAATATGCTTCTATCAATGGTTCACTCAGGAGAAAATGAGTTGTCCAATAATTGTGTAGATGGGATGAAGACACTGGGTCTTAGTGTGACTCCCCCTGCATCACCTTAGTCAAATAATTTAGCTGCCCTGGACAGTTGGCCTCCTGCATCCCCATTCTGGAGCTTTAGAACCAATCAACTTTGGATCAAAAAAAGGTTCTATATTTTCTCCAAATCATTTTCTAGGCTCCAGTAGTTGTTGTATAGACATCTAAGCTGCATCCATCTAAAACATATTTATTCCTGTTCATTAGCTTTTCAGAAGAATGTAATAAAAAGTATGTGCTTTGGTTTCTCTTCGAGACCCATTTACCTCCTTCAGGAGCTGCCCCACTCTATTCCACCCCAGAATCCTTGGTAAAGGCAACAGCCTTCTATCAGCTCCCAAGCTGTACAAAGTGTAAACTCCAGGGACTGGCGGAGGAGAGTGTCAGCATGTTAGATGGAGGGGAACATAGGAAATAAATCCCTCAATTTGTGCAGTTTTTGAAGAATCACTGAATTGTTTTGCGAGCTGTCTTATCAGCAACATCCTGACCTTGCAGACATGATCAGGATTAAGTTTCCAAGGTCATCCCACTCAAGATCATTTCAGTCACAGAAGCAAAGTCCTCAATGCCTGCCTGCCTCACCAGAAACATCTGATACATTCTTTGATTATGTTGTTCAGAAACCAAACCTAACACTGCACTAAAGCACACAAATCTAAGGGATTAAAGTCACACCTATTTAGCATGTGCCTCACAAGTTTTGCATAAGAGTCCTTGCCACTCACCAAGATGTAAAACATGTGCAGATAGAGAATGTTGTCATTTATTAATAATGCCCTAAACATCCTAAGTACTACTCAGATGCTGTTAAGTGTTTGTATTCTGCTAGGTATGGAAATTATATTAATCTTTATGAGGAATCTGTTTACTCCCCATTTAGTTTATGATGGTTAAGTATGACTCAGAAACCTCATGGACAAAGCTTCAAGGAAATCTGGAATTTCCACAAATACTTCAATAAATTAAAACAAAGCACATGATTTTTACTATGTTCTTCTGAAAAGCTAATAAACAGGAATAAGTATGTTTTAGATAGATGCAGCTTTAGGTGCTCAAAAATTTAGTGTAGAAATATTGGTATTTCTGCACCAAATTTTCATCTTTGACAATTTTTTTAGTCATGTCTCACCTACTGGTAATTCCTCACATGGCTCTGAAAATAATAAACTAATCAAATGGATGACTGTGGTTTACCCGTTGATCTTCCCTCACCGACCTGCAAGGAAAGATTAGTCATTGGCTACATTTTATAAGAAGAGAATCAAGACAGTGTGATAAGGCTATTGGTTGAGAGAGAAGTAGCATTAAAAGTGAACCCTAGGCTCTCAGTGTTATCCTTAGAAAGAGAACATGTTGGCGAACCCTCAGTTCCAACTGGTAGGAAGGGCTAACTAACCAAAGCAAGCAATGAGGACATTTAGGGCCTTGGTGGAGAGCCTTGCATGGTTGCATTAGACTTGAAGGACTCTCAAGTGCCATTGTTACACACAACAAAATAACGAGTGATTAGCTACATTTCCTGCAATGGGCAGTCCTAAGTAGTGCTATGATTTTGCTGTTCTATTGTTCTCTAATGCTGATTTTTAAATTCTTTACTGTGTACATAAACAACCTCATGCTATGTAACTGTATTCCAGTCAATAATGAGGCCTGATGTACAGCGGTGGTCTCACAGTAACCCCATTACACCACAGGCTGAATCAGGCCTTGAACACCGAGGCCATGGGGGGGCATGCTTACCCGAGCAACAGCACACATTTATTCTTTCCAATAAATATTTGTAATATATGTTACAAATTATAATGTAATAAATCCATAAACAGCAGCATAGTTATTTATTATTTTTAAGCATTAGGTACTAACTTCATTGTATGTGCTATATTTTAGATGACGGGAAGCACAGTAGGTTTCTCTGTACCAACATAACAACAGGCTCTGGGAGTAGAGCCTGTTGCCATGACATTCTGATGGTGATGCCATCACTAGCTAATGGGGATTTTCATCATGTCAGCAGTAGCCCAAAGCATCTCATGTATTTTACATTAGTAACTAATGTTACCAGGTTCATGGGCCTGGACCAATAACTTAACCTTGGTGTGTGCTGCTTTCCCTCTCTCTAGTGATACTACCTTCTATCTCTGAGATCCTAATAATGTATTAATGCAGTGTCGATGGACTGCTAAGACAGGTGCTGTTACAAGAAGAAGCACCCTTTTGTCTCCCTAGTCACCCTGATTTACTCACTACGGTAACATTTATACCTCCAAGAATCAGCAGACATTTAAGCAAAGCTGACTCCTTGAGGTATTCTGTCACATATTTTGCAACCTCATTTCTTCTCCACCTTCGTTACTTGCATTTAATCTTATCCCCATGCATGATCAAATCTAGTTTCTCAGCTGGTGCTCCGTGAATTTGAATAGATAGTATAAATTATTTTTGTGAATAAAATTTTATGAGACACTGAGTCAAATACTTCAGTAAAATCAAGATATATTATTATATCCATTATGGATATTCATGGTCTAATGTTGTAATTACATTTTTAAATTTAATTTGTATAGCCATATTATCTAATTATTCACCCCATGCTGTTCATAGGTACATAAATGTTTATAGCTGTGTTCCTTAATATTGGCTTACTGTATTTACTAGAATGAGTATCACAAGTAATTTCCATGACTCTTCTATTTGCTCTATTATAAATGCTATGTAGCTTGTGTATTCTGTTACAATACCCTGTTATTTCTTTAGGTTAGAAAAATTAGTAGAGGGCAATCATATATTCCTTTTTCCTCCCAAGCATATGTTTAAATACTCATGAGGAATCATGGGCTAAAGCACTTCTACCACTCAAGCAGAAAGGAAGTCCTAACAGCACTGCCATCTAAAGGCAACTTTGTTCTCCCAGGGTCTGTTCTTCAGGCACTGAGGAGAATGTGAGACTCAAATAAGGCTAAGGAACATAAAATCAAGTCAGTATTCACTCATACAAACAATCTGAGTATCTACACCATACCTGACACTATGAACTCTGAGAGCGACAGTAAGTGTGGCACATATGTTTTTGTGAAGACTTCATGGTGTTCATTCACTACTGGCCACATTTCCTGTACCATGTGGATATATCAGCTGTACAACTTACATACCACTTCCTTTCCACAAAATCTGCTTTAGACAGGTGCTGGGTACCTTGAAGTAAGTTCTGGCTTCTACCTCCCAGGGCTCTCAAAAGGGTAGTCTTAACATTGTCAGTGAATAAACGTTAGGATGTCTTTGTATCACAAAAAATGTGAATGCTACTAGTTTTCTTCACTTTCTAGATATTTTGAATTATCATATAAATTAAAATATAATCACTTTTAGATAGTGAGTCAGGCTACTGGATTTTCTTTGTGACTAATGAGAAATATATATAATTGCCAAATCCTACTTAATTGAAAAACGTCTCCTACTCAGATTCCTTAGTTATCAAGGACTAGACTAGATATGAAAATGAATGTAGAATATATAATAACTGATTATGTTCCAAATTAGAACTTGGAGATAGTTATTCATAAGTCATAAAATTTTGTGTTAGAAAGAATGGAAATCAGGATCCGCATTTCCCACTCTTTCCATGTTAATATTTTTATTATGTCTTCTCCTACTATCAGAGTTGTTCTCCTACTAGCAGAGTTGTTAAGGTCAGATAGCACAGACACCTGTGTCCCTGTATCTAAATGTCCTTCTAATCATTAAAATAAAAAGCAGATAATCTGTTTGAGATTGAAGAATGTGAATATCAACGTTCTACATGCCACCTTGATAGCAAAAAAACAAATACAGCGGAAAGAGCTCACACACAAATCTCTAGCTCTCTAGCTGAGAAAGAGAACTACAATTTGTACACAGAAATATTTCAATATGGGTAACACAAAATGTTGTCATTTTATCCAATCTCAGCATTTCATAGACACACAATATATATTTTGTGCTTCCCAATGGTGCAGTTTGGCATAGCATTTTTAGAATGTATATTACTAAAGTTAAATAAAATTTCAATTTTTAAATAATTAATGATATAGTACTTATACTTAAAAGCTCTAGGTAGTTCTGAGTGCAGAGAACTCACATAATTCCATTTTCATTCATCCTTCGTCTTTTTCTCCATTTAAAAAATGAAGTCAACCAGGTAAGAGCATGATAGTTAAAATGTGAATTGTAGCTAATACTTTCAAAGAATAATTATCTTATTTTATATGTAAAGCACCCAGGAACCAAGTTGTGTAAGACATTGTTAAATGCATTTCCCCCCGCCCAAAAAAAGGAGATGAAATTGTGAGATAACTCATGTTAAAATGTAATATGGATTCTTTCTAAGGAATTGGATATATTCTGTGGAAATATTCTGGAAAAAATATATATTAGATTAACATAAGAAACAGTTTTCTAACCTAAGAGATTCTCTAAGGTGGAATGGTGTGGCACACTAAGATTCTTTAGTCCTAAGGGTTTTTTTTTTTTAAGTCTTACATATTTTCTGGGTAGTTGTGAGCAGTTGTTCAAACCAGATGGCCTCTAGGCTCTTCCCAGAGTTGAAAATTCTGCTAAGATGTTACTGAGCAACTATGCCAGCAAGATTACCAAGTGCATCCAAAAGAAAGATAGTGTTTAGTATTATTGATTCAGGAGACTGGTTGTGGCTGCCTGGAGTTCTATGTTGAGACGGACCCTGAGGTCACTTTGGCTGGGCAGGACTGAACACTGGGGTGGGTGAATCACACCACAGTGAGAAAAAATGGAAGAATGGATCCACTTGGGCACGCCACCTGGCAGGTGCCACCTTGACCTTAAAAAGACAATCTGTCTTTTTTCCAATTTCTAGGATTTGATTATTCATTATATTCCTTTGTTCTTTATGTGCTAAAGCATATTTGGTTAACATAGTTTTCAAATTTCAATGATGAATAGGCTACCATGCCAAGGGGGTTTTTTAAATTAACTGAACATTATACATTTATAACTTAGAATAAAGCATGTGGCATATGTTATAATCCATTTTAGGATGACTTATGATTTGATTAAAGATTATAATGAACAATCAGAGGATTTAACTAATATAAAATTTTATTCAAATTGGCCATTTAAATTATTGAAAATCTATCTGGACTTGTGCTTCGGGAAGCTTTGCGCCTGACTTCCACATGCCCTTTGTTCTTTTACAAAGTTTGCCTGGCTTAAAGGAAATTATTCAGTACAGAGCTCAATTACAAATGTGCTTTGACAATCAGGAAGCTGTATCTGTAGTCTTATCTGCAACTTCAACAGAGACAATGAAATGTGCCATGGTTGGGAATATAAATGCATACATCTACAAACAGCAGTAGTGCTTTTCCTTAGTTTCCAACTTAAGAAAAGACAAAATTTTTCAGTGCTTCTGGTTTGGGAAAGGGGTCACATTTTTAAGATTATTCCCATAATCAGATCTCCTTGTCTTAAAGAAATAATGGAGTGAGGTGTATGTGAATTCTTATGTTATGCAGCCATAATAAAAAATAAAATCATAGCTACTACTAGTTTGCTTCCTGCCAAACTCTGGAAGTAGTTCAGAGAACCTGAAGTCTGATGACCTTGAGAAAACTGCAGTTTGAATTTTCATATGGGAAACCTTTCCTAAGCGATTTTTGTATATTTTACACATTTCTTCAACATCCAAGGTATATATACTATATATATTATATATAGTATATATAATATATATAAATTATATAATATATATATTCTTTCATTTATTTTCCCTTTTAAAGAAAATATTTTTTACTATACTCTCTAGTGAATTCTGCTCACCCATCGCAAAGACTATACAGATGGGGTGATATGATAACAGAAGCAAAAATAATGATAGAAGAGACATTTTCAAGTTCTAATAAAAGTTCTTAATTATACAATTGGCAGTTTATATGCATCTCTATTTACCTTGTATGCAGAACTCCACATAATTATCCTAAAGTAATAATTCGGTGATGGCTGAACACCATAGCATAAACATTCTCGATACCTACACTTTCTTACTTAAAATGCTCCCTACTGCCTACGGGTGCTGGAGGACAGTCCTCTATATGTTCACCAGTTTAGAAGAAGGGAAGCAATAACATATCACAAAAGCAGCAGGCTCTGTTCCCAAGTTATTTTCAGTTTCCAAGGGTCAAGCAGATAGATGATTCCAACAGCAGCTACAGGGCAATGTGGTGTATGTTTAATGTGCAATTCGCCCAGAAGACACTGTCTAAGAGGCCTAGAGAGGTGATGCTCAGCGTGTCAGAGAGCTTGGAGCCTGGGGAAACCACAAGGACAATGAGTTAGGTGAAGTGCGAGTGAGGCTGGAGAGCAAAGAGCAGGATTGAAAAAGAGTTAACACAGGTGTAGTACTTCAATTAAAAGAATCTTGGACCTTGTTCAAAATATCCCAGTTACTATCCAGAGTATTTCCATATTGGATAGTGGAGGTCATGTGTGAATCTGATGCTTTTCCAGCTCACACATTAATTCTCCAGCCCTCTTCATGCTTGACTTCTGCACTGAGCGCCAAAACTGAGAGGACAGCCCTACACTAGGATAAGTAGTTTGGTAATGGCTCTGAACCAAAGCAGTTGTTTGATACCAATCCAGGAATACCATTGTCATTACTCTCTCCTAAAATATTACAGATGAGAATACTGCTCTCATGAAATGTACATGGTTCCTGACATAAGGGTCTTTTATAAAAAAAAATAACTCTTTGAACCTATCTCACAATCTACTTAATAGAAAATACTTTTAAGATTTTGCTGCTAAAGAGCTCAGCATAATAATGGAGTTATCCGAATGCTAAGAAAAAAATATAAATTCCTTTTAGAGGCTGCTGAGTGCATTTCATTTGACTTTACTTATGTCTAGGAAGAGTAAGCATATACTGTCATTTTAATGTTGACACTGTGTGTTTATCCTCATTATGGTTCTGTTGGCGGTAAGAAGAGAGTCTTTCTCAAAGGGCCAGGAATATGTAAAAAGCCACTGGGTTTAAGTTGTTGGGTTTCATGGAAACTGCCCATGAAATCTGCCCCACGGCTCCAAATAGCACACAGTTCTCTACATTCATTGCATGCTCTTTACCTCCTAAACCATGAAGAGGCTGAAGGATCCTCTAGAACAGGTCTTTGAAACTTTAATTTTTCATTAAATGTGTAGGTGAAAAATTATGCTTCATACATAATGATGTAAAACTAAGAGGTCACAGTCAATCGCCCAACCTGCATAGTTCTCATTTCTTTGTGTCTAGAAAATGGCATTATTTGTAACAATGAAAACAGTGCCACTTGAAAGTGAAGGCAAAGTTAGAGTTTCAACAAAAATCTATGGATTTGGGGGGTTTTATTGTTTTAGGAGTCAGTGTATGTTAGGAAATCAAGTTAGCTACACATATGGTCCCAGTGGTACAAATCTCTTCAGTCCAGTAATAAACGTGGGCCATGAAAATATCATATTTGACTAACATCATGAATAGTCCTTATGCATTCTTCAGGGTACCAAATATCATGTGAAAGTAGAGATTACATAATTGACATGGAAGAGCTCAGAAAATGTACTTTTTTTTAAATGAGGGAAAATGAAGATATCTCATTTTTCCATTCCAAAAATATGTGCAGTATAATATTTTCGGAAGAATACTATATTCAGTATAAATGAGGTTATATTTTAAGTTGATGTTACCTGTAAACATTATAATGAAAGTTTAAAAATTATTTTCAGTGAATTTCAAAAATTATATTGGGTTTAAACTACTTAAACCCATTTTGCTAACTCATAGCTCCACGAAATTCAGTACTTTCAAGATGGCTCTACTTGACACTGTCAATTGAATTTTATGCTTTTATTAAAGCTAAAACATTTTCATAACCAAATGCTAAGAGAACTGTAAGAGTTATTAAACTATTGTTATCTTCAAAGTAGTTGCTAAGTATAAGATATAAACCAACAAGATTCTTACAAAAAGGAAGCAAACATAATAATCCAACTTTTAAATACACTAAGATATTTTATTTATTTATTTATTTATTTATTTATTTATTTATTGTATTTTAGGAAAGAGTCTACAGGGTGTTCAGGGTCTCACTACTAGATCAGACTTGTAGTGATCTGTGAGTTTACACCCTCCCAAGAGCTGGGATTACAGGCACCAGCCCCCATGCCCAGTCTCAATTCCCATCTCAGTGCACCCCCAGGGACAGAGGCAGGGCCAGTGCAGCAGGCCCAGGGAAGGAAAAACTTGCCCCTGTGACTGTTTGCAAATGCTCTAATCTGCTGAACTATTTGGCTGGCCCTAAATATACTAAAATAAATGTTTAGTATAAATGACACAAATTATCATATATAGCAAAACATTTTTAAAGCAACAAATTTTGTCATTTGCAGCAGTATGTGAATTTCTCTCTACTTCTTATGACTCTGCCTTCTGCTTTCTTCGACATTTGTCTATGTTATACCTACACATTAACAAATATGACCTTCATACCTGTGACTCAGGTAGAACGGTCACCCATCGTCTTTCCTTTGTGCAAACTAGAAGATGGAAAAGATGATATTGGTTTGAGCTTTACCAGACTTTCATTGCCTGGGCACAAGAAGCCCCCATAGTATTTCAATCAAAACAGGTGTGGCCATTATTGGAATCTAGTTAGCAAAGTGATTAATTTTCTGTGTAGAAAGATGATTCGCATAACCATCAATGAAACCCAAAGATCTATCTCATCATAAACTTGGCATACTTTCCTGGATTACAGGGTTGCCCTGTCACAATCCAATCATGTGTAACCTATGAATGTGGTACAGTACAGGGCCTGGAGGGCACATGGAAATCTTAGCTCCTTTCCAAAATGTAGGTGGTCATTTGAAATTTTAAAATAGGGTAATAAATAAAGTAGTTCGTCTGTCAGGTATTTTTACTCCTAAATCTTAAAAGTCATCATAAACAGGACTTACATGATTATAAATATATAATTATAAACTACTAAGTTATAACTCTACATTTGTACATTTGTCATGTAACAGTATCTATAGAGAGTCAATAGTTTGATTGATGTATGAAGAGATAGCCACTTTAAGGAGAATGTCATACAGTAAGATTTAAAACATAAGTAGAATCTTCTCTGTACTGGTATTAGAAATTTTAGGTCTGTGTATATGATGAATGTGTGTATACGTATATATAGAGAGTATGTCTCTGTTTGTATGATATACATATATGCATAACATCCTCATTAAGGTATAATTTATACACACAAAACCACATATTTTTAATGTTTTCAGTTTAGATATATGGGTACATATGTGACATCATAACATCAATCAAAATAATAAACAGATTCATTACCCCCAACAAAATCTGGGGGCAATTGGCTCAGGTCCCCCTTCTGTCCCTCTCTTGGACAGGAGCTTTCTATCCCCCAATAAGTATTATGCTCTTAATATACTTTTTGCCCATTGTGTTTTGTTTCATTTCATTTTGTTTGCTTATATATTTTGCACTAGGAAAGCTTTACATGAGATTTACCCACTTAGCACATTTTTAAAGGCCCAGTGCCATACTATATAATCATTCTGCTGAAAAGCTGATCTCCAGAACTTTTATTGCAGAACTGAAACTTTATTTCTGTTAAGGAACAACTCCCAATTCCTTCTTACCATAGCCCCTAAAAATCATGGCTACATTCCATTCCATTTCATCCTGTCCCATTCTACCCCATCCTATTGTATCATATATTCTCTTGTTAACCTATTTAAATACTCCATTAAAGTAGAATCATCAAATATTGTCAATGTACCCTGGCTGGTTTATTTCATTCAGCATATCCTTAAAGTTCAGCCATGTTGTACTATACAACAGAATTTCCCTCCTGTTTCTAAAGCCAAATTGCAGCCTATTCAATGTGTACAACCTGTCTGCTCTAGTCACTCACCTGTTCATGCACAATCCAGGGTTTCCAAATCTTAGCTATAGTGAATATGGCTGCAGCGATCATGAGAGTGAAAATTTCTCTTCAAGATACAGAAGTCAATTCTATTTTAAATTTTTGAGGAGCCTCCATACTGCTTTCCATAATGACTGCACAAGCTCTACTTTCCACTAAGAAAGTACAAAGCATCTGATTTATTCAGATCCTCTCCAGAGCTTAATATGTTTTTAAAAATTATCCACTCCGACAGCTGTTGTGCTTATCCTGGTTTTGATTTGCATTTCCCTGACGGTGAGTGATCTTGACGATCGTTTCATATAGCTTATCTTTTCTTGTTTTCTCATCAGAAATATCTACTCAATCATCTTAATGATTAACTCATTCAGCTATGTTTACATCTGTTTTAAATTCATTGATCAGCTTAGTAACCAAAATCTTTTGCCTATTTTTAAATCAAGCAATTTGTCTTTCTGCTGTTAAATTGTCGCCTTTCTTATATATAGCGGATATTAACTATTTATCAGATAAAAGACTTGTAAATGTTTTCTTTCCTTTTGTAGGTTGTCTCTCCTCCATTTATGTTGTTTCTTTTGCTACAGAGAATCTTTACAGTTTCATATATTCTCACTTGTCTAGCTCCACTGTGTTTTTTGGTACTATATATACATCATTTAATTATCTCCATGTGGTTTTATTTCTGAACTCTGTTTTGTTTTCCTCTGGTCTACATATTTGCCTTTGTTCCAGTATCATTTCATTTTAATCACTGTAGATTCCTAGTTCATTTTAACAGCAAGAAGTGTGGCGCCTCCAACTTTGTTCTTGTCTACCATAGTTTTCTCATTATAACTCCATGTGAATGATAAGATTTCTTTTTCTGTAGATAATATCACGAAGACTTTGATAAAGATCGTTTTGAGTAGTATAAATATTTAGGCAGTATTATGTATCAAGATATATGTATATATTGGCATGTGTTCAAGTGTTCTCTAATTTCTTTAATCAATATTATATATTTTCTATGTAGAAGTCTTTTACTTTCTAGTTTAGGTGTTTTCCTGAGTATTTTATCCATTTTGGTACTTAGTTTCCTTTCTGATAGTTATATTAATACTTTGGTGTCACTCTACAGAGATCCAACTAATGCTATGTATTTATTTTACATTTTATTATTGCACTAAATCTGCTTATTAGTTTTTAGGATTTCCTGTTTATGTGTGCCATGTCATTTGAAAACAAAGACAATTTCTTTTTTCTTAATTGGTGCCATTTATTTCTTGCTGTTAATTAAACTGACTAATATTTCTAGTATATTGAAAATAAGTTGTGGGAGTGGAACTACTTGTCATCCTTCTAATTTTAAAAGAATGTTTATCTGGGTTTTTTTCACTATTACGGTGCACTGAAGCATGTCATATTTGACCTTTCTTGTATCTCTATACCCAGTTGTGAAGCATCTTTTGTAATGAAAGAATGTAAAATTCAGTTAACTATTTTTCTTCATCAACTTAGATGTAGATTTTCAATCCTTCATCCTCTAAAGATAATTTACTACATTTATTCATTTGTATATCTGTTAACCTCTATGCATATCTGGAAACTTCAACTTTACCACTGGGTATGATACCTTCAGTATCATATTGCATTTGTTTTGCTAGAATTTTATTGAGGGGGCTGTGGAGATAGCTCAGTAGAATAAGTGCTTGCCTGGCAAACACAAGGACCTGAATCTCCAGTTCAGGGGGCGGGGGGGGGAATTTTACTGAGGATTTCACATCTGCATTTCTCAGTGATCTGAAAAAAATGTTCTGTAAATCAGTAACGGATGTACCTTCTTCTCAAAAATTTTGAAGCTTTCTCTGGGATAGATTTCATGTAAGGCTACTCTACCGCACTAATTTCATATTAACATAATTTTGAGATGAATTTCATGTATGATTTAAGATGAAATCCAATTTCATTCCTTTCTGTATGGATAACTAGTCTCCCCCTACATGATTCACTGAAGTGTATTTTTTCCCTGTTGTGTCTTTTGCTATAATATTTGCATCATTCAACCAATATCATTCATTGAAGAGTCTATTCTTTCTATATTTTGTGTTTTGGTATGATATATACACCATTTAATCAGGTACATGTAGTCTTATTTCAGAAATCTAGTTTGTTGTACTGATCTGAATATCTGTCATTATTCCAATAGTATATCATTTTAATCACTGTAGCTCTCAAATATAATTTGAGGACAGGTGTTCAAGTAGCTTTTCTGAACACAGGTATATAAAACTAGTAATAAGTAACCAGAGATAAACTGCAAAACACTCAAGTATGTGGGAACTAAACCATCCATCCCTGACAACAAATGGGTCAAGAGAAAATCAAAAGAGAAATTTTTGAAACATCTTGAGAGTAGTGAAATAACACAGCAGTGAAAATCCTACAGGATACAACAAAATAAATGTAAGAGGTAAGCTTGTAGTGATAAGTGTCTATGTTTAGAAAGAAGGAAGATAGCAAATAAATAGCCAGACTTTACACCTCAAATCACTAGAAAAAGAAGAAACTCAGTCAAATTTCAGAAAGGAAGGAAACAATAAAGATGGACAGTAAAATTCAATGAAATATATTCCAGAAAAAAATAATAAATAATATAGTCAACAAAACTAAGAGCTGGCTTTTTGAAAAGGCAAACAACATTGACCAAGTTAGAAATTCGGACTAATTAAAGACAGAAAACTCAGGTAAGTAAAATTAAAAATGAAAGCAAAAAGACACACCAAAGAGTTACTAATGAGATTCTCAATGAACAGTTACATTACAAAAAAGTGAATGTCCTATGAGAGAGGATAAACTCTGTACACATGCAACCCAGGAAGGCTATGTGGAAAGAAAAAAAATAAAATAAAATAAAATAAAATAAAATAAAATAAAATTATATATATATATATATATATATATATATATATATATATATATATATATATATATTTGGCATGTAAAGTGAAATTTTCCCCAGAACATTTTGCCTTAAGGCTGTGTAATGTAGAGCTGCCAATTAAATTTGTGATCCATTCTTTCCAGTGTAAACATGGTGATACTTCAGCAATTTCTAACAAGACAGTGTGAGACAAATGTAAAGACAGGGAAATGCCTGTGATTTAGCTGTGGCAACAGAACCACACTGGAACATTTTTCACACCTAAGGATATTTGTAGAGTCATTGAGATCTCTGAGGGTGATGTATTTGAGTTTATGAGTACAGTTATTTCACCCATGGTGAACTTAATGCAAAAATGTTTCTGCAAGGTTCTTTCTACCTTAATATTTTGAACAACCAGGACATTTCAGGTGTGTTTGAAACCATTGCACATATGTGTATAACCAAATTCCTCTTGGCAACATATATTTCAAAAATTTAAAATAACAGGGATACTACTTCCATAGGGTTCTAGCAGCACTGCCACATTCATCTCCATTACACCTCAGACTACTGTGCAATTATTCATTTACATGTCTATAGCTGCACTAGATTGTTTAGTTTCCCAAGTGACAGAGACCCAAATTATTCATCATTGCTTCCCCAGATCAACTTCTGTACCATCTGGTATATCAGTGCCACATAAAATGTTCTCTAATTTAACAAGCTACATGGCTAATACATTCTGTGTCCAGGCTATTAAAAAATAAAATATCTTGATGTTTTTCTTATTTTAACAAGTCAGAAAGACGGTCATGAATAGATACATGCATACCCGTGATTATAACAGTATAATTCACAATAGCTCAACACTGGAATTGAAGCCGGGCATGGTGGCTCACGCCTGTAATCCCAGCACTTGGGAGGCTGAGGCAGGAGGATAGTTGTGAGTTTGAGACCAGCCTGGGCTACAAAGCTGAGCTCAAAGCCAGCCTGAACTGCACAGTGAGACCCTGTCTCAAAAAAAAAAACACTGGAAGTGACCTATAGGGCCATCAGCAGATGAATGGATAAAGAAAAATGTGGTATTTAGATGCAATAAAGCACTACTTTGACATAAAGGAGGATAAACATGAGTCACTCAGGAAAAAGGATGCTCTCTGAGAACAACGCTAAGTGACCTAAGTCAGGCACACAGACTTAAAAATCACGTGATTTCTTTTATATGAGAAACTCAAAGTATTAGTAAAGAACAAAATAAATGTTAGTGAGTAGAAAAAAGTGAGATAGAAATTTAGCATATAAGGGAGATTTAAAAGATAAAGGAAAGAGGACAGGAGGGGAGAGAAATGGGATTTTAAAAAGAAAGAAATTGTAACACGTTGTGTACATGTTCCAAGTAGTTACAAGGATCATAACCATTATACACAAAAAGAAAAGAAAAGAAAAGAAAAAGAAGGAGTCCAAGGGATGAAGGGAAGAACAGGAGCAGCAAGGAAAGAGTTTTTAGAAAAATAAGATATAAGAGGTTCATGTACCAAATACCAATGTTAAATTTAGTCATTGTGTACTACAAACATGTACTAATAAAAATAACAAATGGGCTATTTAAAAATAGAGAAAAAAGAGATGCTATCATTCATATCATTAAATACCATAATTGATTACTGAGTCCTTTTCCCTTCTATATCATGCAAGTACTCTTTACAAATATTTCAATGAAATTTCATTTCTCATAGAATAAAAACCATAACCAGACACTTGAAATTCATCCACTAATAGTTTAATATCAGAAGAGTTCAATTCCCCAAGTCTCAGGTGAAGCTCCTGAAGAAAAGACAGTCACATTCAGGTCCTGGCAATTTATGGTCTGTGGATCTGGACCGCAGCACAGACTTGCACACTTATTTCCTTTGCGACTTTACCTATTCAAAAAGATTTAAAAGCTGAGAATGTGAAGAGAAGACTGCTAAGCAATTTCAATCATGTGTGGAGTAGTAAGTTTGTTGTAGGAGCAAATATCCTAGAGCACTCAGCCTCAATCTGTTAATGTGTGGAAAAGAATTCAAAGAGATTACAATTACATGTCATTACCTTAGATAAATAAAATGGGGATATCTTGGTGATGATAATGAGAATGATAGTCCTTTTAATCAATTTTCTAAGAGTACAGTGGACTTGGGTTCCCATATGAAATTCTCAGCCAGGCATGGTAGAGTGCACATTGTGTAATCCAACACTCAGGAGGCTGAGGCAGGAAGATAACCATGCATTTGAGGCCAGCCTAGGCTAAATAATGTACTAAAGGCCAGCCTGAACTACATAGTAAGATGTGTCAGAAAAAGGAGAGAAAATTTTTTTTTTTTTTTTTTTTTTTTTTTTGCTTTTTGAGACAGGGTCTCACTGTGCAGTTCAGGCTAGCTTTGAGCTCACTTTTGTAGCCCAGGCTGGTCTCGAACTCACAACGATCCTCCTGCCTCAGCCTCCCAAGTGCTGGGATTACAGGCGTGAGCCACCACTCCCGGCTAGGAGAGAAAATATTACAATCTGGGTTATTTAAACAACAGACATTTAGTTTTCTTGGTTAAAAGGTAGGAAAGTCCAAGATCAGGAAGCCAGCCAATTGTTACTGATCACCACTGTCTTGCTACATTCCCAGACAGCAAAGAGAGAGGCAAATCCCTCTGTCCTCTTCTTAATACAAAGTCATTGATCCCACCATGAAGGCCTCCTTTTTAAGACTTCATCCATCTCTAACTACTCCAAGGCTGTGGTTTTGATACCATCACCCTGGGGACTGGGGCTTCTGCATGAATAGACGGCTGGGGAGGACACAAACCAAGCCATAGGAGAAACATTATGAAGAGTTTCATTTTAACTTGTCACTCTCAAGGACATTCTCATAGACTCTTCTGGTGAGCTTCACTAACAGGAGGTAATCACTTAACTTCATGTTTAAAAGGGTAATGTGGTTGGTGTCCAGGCTTTAGGTCCCCAAAGCCTCATGCAGTCATGGGGTGGCTTCTAGAGTTTGTGATTAATTCTTGATAGAGTGTTGGGATTATGGGTGTGAGTGCTACACATAGCCTGGGGCAGATGATCTGCGTACAAATGTAAGGAGAAGAGCGAGAATTAGGAGCTGCCACAGAGGCTGCTCCTCCCTTGTTCTTTGCTGTTTGCTGCTACCAGGAACGGCTGCCCTGGGCCATGTGCCACTGTGCCTTGGAGCTAGCTTTGTGTGGACTGAAACCTCTGCTATCAGCTAAATAAGTTTTTCCTTCCTTAATTTAGGGTGACAGGTATATTGTCCCAACAATGAGAGAAGAGTACCTGAGACAGGTAATGACTTCTGAGAGAAGGAAAGATGGTGGTATTATTTGGGGAAAGAGTATGTACATGGGTAGGTACTGGGCACAGTACTCCAGAGCAACACAACCATAATGCAGGCATCACTGTGAATGCTGATGAATTTTAAAAGTGTTAATTAAAATACTATAGAAATACCTCTAGCTTACATTTTTATTAATCAAGTATTATTCAGTTAATTTCCAATATACTTTTATTTGTTGTTATAAAAATGTTTCCAGTACGGCTACTATTTCATTGTGCATTGCTATAATTTATTTTCTTAATTGAAAAACCAATTATCTAGACCTCATAAACATATTATTTCTTCAATTATTTTACTACTTGTTTGTTAAGAAAACTGACTTTCTGATTAGGATGGCTTGGTAAGAGAATGTGTGGCCTACTAATACCCATAAGACACCTCTGCCAGCTATGACAAAGGTACGCCACAGTAAACAAAGAGCAGAAGTAGGAGTCAGAAGGAGCTCCCCCATTGCAGAGTCATAGTACAATTTTTTTTACATAAAAATACTGCATGTGTGAAGAAGAAAGTGTAGATTTTGAAAGAAGGAAACTGAACTGCTGGCAAATCACATGGAGGGAAGGACGCAGGCAGACAAGTGTATACACACTAGAATAAAGTATGGCTAAGTGGCTTCTTAGTTCACACAATTGAACCATGGCTCCTCAGTTACACTGCCGCTGACTCTCCTGCACAGCCACTACCAGCTCTATACCTTCTACTGCTTTGCCTTTTAAAGTTTCTTGGAAAGGCTGATGAGAATTTCTTGTATTTAATCTCTTATGAGCAGCATGTCTCTGTATCTTCAAATCTCTACTTTGTTCCCAGAGTCATCTGCCTCAACCCAAAAACAGAATTGTTACCCATGTCCACATTTCATTCACCCCTGTTTTCTGGGTTTTAGGCTCTGGACACTGGACCATGTTGATGCGTGTGCCCACACCTTCTCTCCACACTTCTTTTTCCACAATTCTTCCAAATATTCATTTTACAGATGAGCAACTTCTTCCTTTTCTCTTAGGAATCCCGTATAAAATCAGTATGACCTGAGATTCCACTTACCCTATGTAGAGCTGCAATTTGGTCCATTTGTTCCCTCTTCTTTGCCCACTGCCTTCACTCAAGCTTCTTATTTTCTTTCCATACTATTCTATCATTTTTCTACCATCTCCAACTTTTATGACATTTTTAGCCTCCAGAAATAGAAGATAGAAGTTTTCTGTGAAACTTTCTCCCAGACACAGAGCAAATCCTTCTATCTTGTGTGCTTTCCAGAAACAGCCATGGACCTAGAGTTTATCAGTTATTGTCTAATGGTTTCATCTTGGAATCTCCAGGGTAATCTCAAGTCTGAATCCTATGTTTCTGTTCAAACATGGCACAATATAGAATGTTGAGGATTTGGTCATAGTGTATTGAATTCATGAGTTGTTAAAGATTTTCATGTAGTCCTCTGCTGGACTCTCATCTGCTCAGAAGAGACTTCTACGACCATTGCATCTAATACCGCCCTCCTACATGGCAAGAGTCTTTACTCTGTTCAAGGTTTTCCTCATGACATTTATAGGTAGTTTATTTTTTAATAGCATTTTTAACAGTCTGCCCCACTGCCATAAAAATTCAAGTTCAGTGAGGCCAGGAGCTTTATTTTTA
Source organism: Myocastor coypus (assembly GCA_004027025.1). Classification (NCBI taxonomy): domain Eukaryota; kingdom Metazoa; phylum Chordata; class Mammalia; order Rodentia; family Myocastoridae; genus Myocastor; species Myocastor coypus. The sequence goes on from PVJA010001312.1 coordinate 114,012, forward strand.
TCATCACTGTAGCCACAGAAACTAAATGATATCATGCACTTGATAGATATTAAGCAAGTGCTGAAAGAATGAGTGGATCTGCTTAAGCTTAGTTTTCTGACTGACCAGAAAGGGCTGGGATATTACTCTAGCCCTTGGTTAAGCCAATAGGTGTGGGTTTTATATGTCATTAAAGTTAATGAAGGATCAAGATAAACACTTGTGTGGATAATGTTCCCAGAAAGACAGGAACCTCCTCGCGGTGGAAGGGTGGCTTTCATGAATGACAAAATCTTGTTCTCTTGATTTCCTAATAAAACATGGGACCCAGATATGAATATCTCTCTATTAATCTGTCCCCACTGACTTAATGGTAAACAGAGCACTTGGCTATGTAATGCTTGTCAGTTGCTCAAAAGAAGAATTTAACAAGAGGAGGAGGAATGAAAGTAACTTCAAATATTTTATGCAAAACAAAATGCCTCTCCCATCTGTCACCAAGGACATAAACCTCCTATTACTGTGTAATGACCACAGTCCTCTTATGTGTGCTTCTTTACAAAATCTGCTTGATGTCAATGTTTACCCAGCATCATTAATGGAAATACTTATAACGCTTGCTGAAACGTTCTCTGTGCACTTTTATTAACTGCACATCAATCCAAAGGAACCACGCTCTTCCTTTAGAGTGTTGATCTATGCCAAACACTGAGTCAGGACCAAAAAACTTGCTGATCCCAAAGTATTTCTCTGCATTTCACAGTTTCACAGAGAATTCTCATATACTACACAGAAAATTTCAGTTATTTTCATGGTAAAGTACCTTAAAATACACATATATAGATATAGATATAGATATAGATATAGATAGATGTAGATGTAGATGTAGATATAGATATAATATTTGAGCATAGAAGAAACAGAGAGAAAAGTTTTACTTAGACATATTTCTTGGTAAAAATCAATTAAAATTTATCTGCTACATTATTTTCAATAATATGGTTTTATATCTCCAGGTCAACAATTAAGAATGTTTTTCTATATGCAAATGAATTTAAGTATCACTTCAATATTTTCTTTTTTTTTTTTTATTTAGTACAGGGTCTATAGGTTCTCACTATACAGGTTGGATTTGTAGTGATCCTCCTTTGTGCAGCCTCTCATGTGCTGGGATTATAGGGGTATGCCACCACGCCATACTTAGTCACAGTCTCAGCATGTCCCCAGGGACAGGGATGGCATGGCATCCTGGGGACCAAACCCTAGGTCACTGCATCTGCCTAAGTAGGCAATTTAATCTGCTGAGCCATCTAGGTGGCCCAATATTTTGTATTTCATAAGAACTGTTTGTGATGAAATAATTAGTGTCAGAATTTTCTGTACCACATAGAAGCTTTGTTTGCTCAGCTATTTGTTTTCTGTCTTGAGTTGAAAGGAAATTGAGAAATCCTTTCATCCAGATCTTGAAAATATTGTTATGCCATCCAATGTTGGTGAAGCTCAGCTGGGATGATGGTGCATACATGTAATTTCAGGCTTCCATGGGGAAGGAGGCTTTCAACTTCGAGTCCAATTAGGGCAGTTTAGTGACTTAGGGAGACCCTGTCTATAATATATGCATGTTTATATACATACATATATACATACTACATACATACATAGGCTGGGAGGCAGATTAACAGAAAGGGCTAGAATTCTATCACCAGTATCACCCAAAAAAAGAGACAAAGACTAGATAGTTTTAATGACTCCCACAGTGTCACAAAGCTAATTCAGTAACAAGAAAATTCAAAGCTCAAATATGCTACCCAATGCAATGTTGGGTCCCTAAGGATGTTGTGCTGGACCTCGGTCTTAAAGGGTAATTATCATGGCAAGGGGGGACCGAAACTAGAAATGTAAAGGCATGATGGGAGGTAGGATGGCTTGCCTGCAAGACAACTGAGACTTTAAGGAAAAGACAGCAACATGATTGCAGAGTCAAAAACCATTCGCTCCACTTTCATTTTTGTTTGCCTTTTGATCAGGGAAATGAATGAGCAAGCAGTATTTTTGGCAACTGAAGTAGCTCTGTTGGCCTTGGCAGAATAGGATGAAGCATCCAAGGAGCCAAGAGGTGGCTCAGCCGGCTGGTGGCCACAGCCTTCTGAGGCAAGGAGCTCCTGTTCACCAAGGAGAGCATTTTACATTTTTATAACCTAGTATTTTATGAAGAAATTCCAACCCGTATCACAAATACCATCACATTTAATCTTCATAGGCCTGTGAGGAAGACAGAGGTCATCACAGTCCCTGCATAAGGCACAAAAGCCGTGCAGAGTCTACAGCCAACAAGAAACTTGTTTTCATTGCAACTATGAACTGCTGAAAATGGCTGTGAAATCCTTCTTTTATGTCTGAGAATCTAACCCCTTTTCCACCATGAATCTTATACTCTGTTCCCTTTAATGGTATGCAAAGGATATGGGGGGGGGCACTGCATTTTCATTACTTGGCCGTTTTAAGTGAAATAACATACAGCAAATGTTTTCCTTAAAAAGTAGCTTCTCCTAATGGATTATTAGGAAAGATAGTATTTCCTTTGTTCTATAGAGATTCTGAACAGTCATTTATCTTCTTACATTTTTCCTTTTTGATTTTTTCCCCTTTGTTTCCGGGTTAAGTATCCAAGTAGAACTTTTTCTGCACTTTTGAACTTTTAAAGCAGCATTATCCTTTTGACCTAGATATTTTTTTGTATTTTTTTATTAAAAATCTTAGGTAAGAGCCTTAAACAACAGTTCTCACACTTTCTACAGCCAACAGCACAGAGGAATCATTTCCTTTCCACAGCATCATGTTGACTTCAGGGCCTGTGACTGCATTAGAGACAGAAGAAATGACCTCAGGGTGAGAGAAGTTGTGGCTAAAAGGATATGATAGAGATACATACAGTTCAGCCCTGGTCAGGTCCTTCAGCCATACACCCTAAGGGTTCTCTAGTGGTGGATCATATTAAAATGAATTTTTACACCAAAAAAACTATAAAATTTGTCACAGGTACCTAGGTTAATGTTGGCCTTAAAAGTGCCAGAAGGGCAGGCAAAACTTTTTCAACAAAGTACTAGATACCAAGAGCAAAAAGCTTGGTCCTGGTGCTTTTACAAACTCCCCAAATAGCCAAAATGATCTGGACTTCTGTTGCCTCCAGCTGAATATGACAGAAACTTCCACCTTCTACCTAAGAGACATGATTGACTGTAAATTATAAAATTCTATATTTTAAGACTAATTGTACAAAATACAAATAATAAAAATCACTAGAAAACCAAAGAGCTGTGTTTTAAATGACCTTTGAGGGCTGGGGACATAGCTCCATGGCATAAGTGCCTGCCTGGCAAGTGTAAGGTCATGAGTTCGAACCCCGGTCTTGCAAAAATAAATAAATAAATAAATAACCTTTGAGGCTTTCTCAGCATAAAGTAAAATCAAAGCATTTATCTGGGAGGTTTTTTTTTTTTTTTTTTAATGTATTTTGTACAGGGTCACACTATGCAGCTTGAGCTCATAGTGATCCTCCTGTTTTCATCCTCTCCAGAATTGGGATTACAAGTGTGAGCCACTATGCTTGATCTTGGTGGCTGGCTCAGTGTACTCAGCAATTAGGCAGGCACAGCAAGTGGTCCCTGTGCTTGCCTAAGCAGCTGCATAGTGTGTTAAACTATCTCACTGGCCTAGTGGTAGCTATTTTTAATGAGATATTTTTCCATTAAAAAATAGTAGATGAAGATAAGGACATGTGTCCTTATTTGACACACGTAGTAGTTTAAAAGTTAGACTGGTAATTGCCTTGCCTTAAAAGCAGGTTACTTTCATTTTGTCAGAAAATCTACTATTATATGAAGCATTGTGGAAAATTAGAGAAACCATGACTTTAATTACAAATCATCTAGAGGTGGAATGTAGATGTGGGAAAATTTTCAGTGGTGCTTTGCAGAATGTTATGATGAAGCACCATCTTGCTTGATTCCAGGGATTGTGGATTGAAGTGGGATGTTTGAAAGAATTCATCTGTGTTTCCTCCTGGGAAAGCAGATGAATGAGCAGGTCTAAGAATTTCTGCCTCTCCCATTTGGAGATAGGCCAAACGACCAGAGCAAAGGCCTGCAAGCTGTGCTGTCAAGGCTCATGTCTGCTGGAAAACAGACCAGAGCCAAGACTTGTAGAGCAAGGCTAGGGTGATTAAGTCACCTCTGAGGGATAAAATACAAGCCAGGCCTCAGAAACGGAAGCAAGTAGGAACCAAGAAATCCAGACTTAGCCAAAGTCAAGTTAAGAACAGCACAACTAAGCCAATTCAGTATCACTGTTTGATTAACTACTTGGAATAAAAGACTAAAACCTGATGTTTCTGAAGAACTCACTATGCAACCAACACTTTTATTTTATCTACAGAATCTCAAGGGTGAACTCACCACGTGGTGAATGCTTTTACTTTATCTAAAGAATCTCAAGTGTGGACAGCAGTCCTAACAGGTCGTTGATAAGGATAATGATTCCTCAGGAAAGATTTAGAAACCTGCCAAAGATCACTTACTGAATAAGCCATAAATCAGATCTTTATGACTTCAGAGCTAATGGTTCCTCAATGCCTGGCTCCTTTCACTGGAGAGAAATGAATATAAAATGTTGTACATCTTTGAATTTAATTCTATAGCAACCTCATGGTCTTTTCTGAGCTTAGCGTCCTATGAGCCTGGCGCCACATCAAAATGTGGGTCCTGGACACTGGAAACCCTGGTAAGGTCTTTTGTGCAGTATTACTAGGAGAAATCATTTCATTTTTGGATGACGATATCAGCCTGCTGAACTCCATTCGGAGTACTATATTGGTCTTCATTTTCCCTTAGCTTTCATATATTTAAACCCATTGCCATGAGCATTTTGCAAATGCTGACAGATCCCTTGTATGAGGTATAGACGACCTTTACGAGTTCTTTGAGATATTTATGAGTTCTTTGGCTGAAAGCAAGTCCAATTTCATGACCACAGTTCTGAACAAAATCTTACAGGAATTTAACCCTATATTTCTCCATGGAGCAATGGTTTAGTAAACACTGGGCCATGGTATAACATGAGTATCACAAACAAGAGCTTGGCATATTGGTAAGTGCTAAGACAGGAAAATTATAAGTTGTAAAGAATTGTAGCAATTTTATCATATTTGCATAGACTTTGCATCTATACATTAAGTTTTATGAAAATTTTCAGAAACACTTAAGAAAGGAAGAAATCTTAACTTCACTGGTTACAATGGCAGCAAACAAACAAACATCAGGCTCAATACAGTATTACACTAAGTTGAAGGATAAGACTGTGCATCTTTATCTCATACTATATTATATTTTGAAGTTAATGCACATTTTAAATGACTATAGCTGATGAACATGTACATTACTTCACAGTTTTCACTTTTACTATTAGAGTACTGACTACCCTCTCTCATCATTTTAGAAAACTGGAATATGTTGTTAATTATTTTCAGCATGTTATATAATAAATCTCTTAAAATGATTCATATTGGTTTTTGTTGACATTTTCTTCTTGTCTTTTGCTGACACCACCCTCTGGTAAACACCATTCTATTCTCTAACTCTATAAGATCAACCTTTTCATACTCTGTACATGCATGAGATCATATGGGATTTGTGTTTCTATGCCTGGCTTATTTCACTTACCATAATGTCCTCCAGGCTGACTCGCATTATTCCAGATGACAAGATTTCTTTCTTTTCTGTGGCCAAGGAGTTCTCCATTAGCAATATGTACCATATTTTCTTATTTCATTCATCAACTGGTCTAAACTAGGTTATTTCCATTTCTTGACTACTGTGATTAGCTCTGAAATAACCAAAGCAGTGTGAAGAGCCCTTCAACATACAATCTTATTTCCTTCGCATATATTCTCAGGAGTGAAACAGGCTTATCATATGATAGTTCTATGTTTAAGCTTTTGAATAGCCACCATGTTGATTTTCATAATGGCATATTAACTTGCACTCCCACCAACAGTGGACAAGGGTGCTTTTGCCCTGATACCCTCCCTTACTCTTTTATCTTCTTTCTCGATGATAGAAATCTAATAGATATAAAATAATCTTTCATTGTGGTTTTGATTTCCTTGATGTTCAGTGGTAATGAGCAATTTAAATATACTTGTTGCCAATTTATATAACTTATTTTAAGAAATACCTATTCTGATCTTTGTCTATTTCAAAATTAGGCTATTTGTATTCTTGCTATAAAATTGACTTTCATATGTATGTATTTTGGGTATTAGCTCTTTACCAGTTGTCTAGGCTACAAATATTTCCTCCCTTTCTATAGTTATATCTTTTCCCTCTTGATTGTTTTCTTACTTTGCAGTTTTCTGGCTTGATGCAATCCATTGTTTTGTTTGAGATTTATTATTAAATGATATCATTGACACTGTCCTCTTAGAATTTTAGTCTTCAGATTCTATTACAGTATAGAAGAATATTAAGTAAAATTGGGGGAAAAATACCTATCTCTGCTCATTAACTTTAGAGAATGATTTGATGGTCTCTTGGATGGCACTTGGCTAGATATTAGATAGTTTTAACTCCCTTCAGTAGATTGCAGAGAGCTTAAAGTTCTCTTTCTGATATATGATTGATTTTGAAAGAACTGATAGGATTATCTGGCATATCTTCTCTCACCAGTAAAATAAAGAACTGCAAGCATAGTAAGTTCAGGCTTACTTGGTTTTATGTAGCCATGCTTGAGCACTTAATAAAGGACATGGAACTTGGAACCAGAAAGTTTCTCTGAGAAATTCTTCCAATTCAGTTGACTTAGAACATTATTAAAAGTCCTTTATACAGTAATCCTGGAACTGCTGTATGCTAATTTAATGCTCTTAAATCCTATGGATAAGAAGATGTGAAAATGATCATCAAGCCTACTGCACACTCATAAGGCTGAAAAAGATACATTAGGTCTCTACCAAGGAAATCCTAACTCAGCCAAAGACTTTAAATAGTCATGCAGAAGAGTGATGTCCATGAATTGGCAATCTTATTTTTAGTCCTAAGAAATCAGATGGAAAGGAGTCCTGTATCCTTTAAGAGGCTGATATCCAGGCCACCACTATCCTACTGTGGCTTCCAGGTTGATCAGAGGGGCTCTTTAGAGATGCCTGAGTAAGGCTTATCTACCATGTGACTTTCCACCTTAAGACACCTCCTATCTGAGCCTGGGAGTTTGGAACTATTTATTTATTTATTTATTTATTTATTTATTTTTGTCTTTTTGAGACAGGGTCTCGCTATGCAGTTGAGGCTGGTCCTGAGCTCACTTTTGTAGCCCAGGCTGGTCTCGAACTCGCGCCAATCCTCCTGCCTCAGCCTCCTGAGTGCTGGGATTACAGGCGTGAGCCACCATGCCCGGCTTGGAACTATTTAAAAAGCAAAATGTACAATAATATGAGAACATGGCACTGAACTTTCTGGATAAAGAACACTTGTCTATCCTTTGAGAGCTCAAAGACCGTAAGACTCTACTTTATTGGACTTCAACTAGGAATATGCCCACTGATGATTCAAATGTCTGCCCCTCTTCACATAAGTGTATCTCTGAATAACTGCAAGTGCATTGAGGGTCACAAGTAAATCTAGGTAACTAAGTGATTTTCACACTGGGTTCAAAATAACAATGAAATAAGGGCCACAGTTTACAGATACCCCAACACCTATGACCCTTAACCAAATCACCAAAGTTTTAATACAAATGATTTCCTGGAAGAAACTCTATCATTAAAAAAAAAAAAAAAACACACACACACACACACACAAAAAAAAAAAAAAACATAAATTTTTACATCCTTGTCAGTGTAAATCAGTGACATGAAAATACTGGCTATAGTCAAATCCGTTTAGACAACTCTTCTAACTTTAATGAGGATGTTTATAGGTAACAAACATGCACAAAAAAAGGGAAAAATTTTACTCTTATCATGTTTTATAAACTGTGCTGTCCCCACCACAAGCCAGGCTTTTTTCTACTTCCTGCTTTAGGTCTCCTGGCCCCAAATTCTTTTGTGTGTATAATGAATTTCCACAATTTTAAATTTAATCTAATTTTATTTTTGACATTTTTAAACAAGCATTGTTTACTTAATGCTTAGCTCTGTAAAATTCTGTTATTGCTCTGCTCTCCCTTGTATGAGTAAGCAGATGAAAGTTTGGGTGAGTGAAGCAATAGATCAAGGCTCCATAGTAAGGGGAAGATCCAACACTTACACTCCAGCCCTCTGATATTGTAATCCATTCAGCACACAGCTGCTATATCATGTCTTACCCGCCAATATTTTGCAGTTTTTGAAGTGTAGTATCAAATAATATTGCCTCTGCGCTGGAAGGTGAGAATCATTCCTGAAACAATTAGGAACTCAAAAATTGAAAATGAAAACTGGCATTCCTCTGGTAGGTTCTTGAAATTTTGGAGGCTTTATACTGTCCCCAAAGGTCAATTGGTACTCCAGTGTGTTATTTCAACAACAGGCACCTCTTCTCTTAAAGGCCGCCAAGACTCATTTCATATTATGTTGTGAAGGGAAGGACAAAGAGAGCAAGCACAGAAAGTCCTCGCAGATGATCATTTTCTGTTTGCTTGTTTCAGGTTGGTATGGCTGGGGAAGCTTTGTCTATTTACAGTTTCTAAAAGTAGGAAGAATGGAAAAGCAAAATTCAATGCAGCAATAGCCTATGGACTTTTTTTTTTTTTTTTTACCAGTTCTGTCCAGGATAGAAAGATACACCTTGGAGTTTTACTTTTCTCTGACTGAAACTAATGAGTAAATTATATACATATCAGGAGTCATAGACTGTCCATGATCATAAGGAGATATGCTAACCTGGTTCTGCTTTTGCAAAGAAGTTAATAGAACACTTCAAAATTATACAGAATTTATTATTCTTTTAGTTCACTTTTTGCTAATAAAATGGGCAGACAACCTAAGTGTTCTACAGGTAAACTCATAAGAAAGTTCACATCAGAAATATGATCAAATGGAGCCAGCCCACGTCAACATGCAATTTGTTTGGCTGCCTAGACTTCTAAAGCAACTGATCCACGAACTGGTATTCACTAGGTGGCTATTTAAATCTAAGTGTGAAAACTTGGTTCAGTCTGTATTCATTAAAGTATGAAAGATGGTGATGGCCAAGAGATAGCAGTGTCTGGGATCAATTTCAACTTGGATTATTGAACTTTGAAAATGAAAAGAGAACACAGGAGTCACAACCCTTTCAAGTCCCTTCCTTGCTCTAATAACTAGGAAGGAAAACCATGCAAAACCAGATTCTAAATTATGTGCATGTTTATCCTCAAAGCAACATATTTTTGTTATGTGTATATTCACTTTTCATTGCACTGTGGTCAGACAATATGCATGGGATTTCTGTTTTATTGCATATACTTAAGACCTATGGTCTAGGATGTGGTCTGTCTTAGAAAGTGTCCCATGTGCAGCTGAAAAGAATGTGTCTTCAGATGTTTTGGGTGGAACGCGATGTACATGTCCACTAAGTCCACTTGTTCAAAGGTTTGGTTCAGTTCTTCTTTTTGCTTATTTTTTGCAGGCTTAATCTAGCTTTTTGAGATAAGGTAGTGTTAAGGTCCCCTGTTAAGATTGTGACATTGGTTAGCAGATATTTCATGACCTTTAAAATTTGCCTTCTATAGTTGGGTGCTCTTGTAATTGGTGCATACATATTTATGACTATTATCTCTTCTGCTTGACTTTTTCTCCTAACCAGTATATAGTGACCTTCTTTATCTTATTTGATCATTCTTGTATTGAAGTTTAGATTGTCTGTGAACAGCACAGCTACCCCTGATTTCTTGTGAGGTCCTGGAGCATGTAGTCATGTTTTCCAGTCTTTGACCTTCAGTCTATGAATTTCTTTATGGGTTAAATGTGTTTCTTGTATATGGAATGTTGTTGGAATTTGTTTCTCAAACCATTCTGTCAGTCTATTTCTTTTAATTGGTGAATTCAATCCATTTACATTGGTGGTTATAAATTATATGTATTGACTTAGGTACATACGTCATGTTATTTTTCTGTGGTTGGTTCCCTACATTTATCCTATGTTTAATAGTTTGCTATGTTGGGTGGATTCTTTTTGTTGTTGTTCTTGGAATTGTGAAGATTTTGATCCCTTTCTAGAATATCTTTTACTATTCTACATAGGGTTTGGTTTAGTCACATGAAATTCTTTAATTCTTCTTTGTCATGGAAATATTTCACTTCTCCATCATATTTGAAAGTGATTTTTGCAGGGTACAACAGTCTAGGCTGGAATTTGTTTTCTTGCAGGACTTAAAGCACTTCACTCCATGCTCTCCTTCATTTAGTGGTTTGCAAGGAGAAATCTGCTGTTATTCTGATGGGTTTTCCTTTTAAGGTGATCTGTTTCTTTTCTCCAGCAGCTTTTAGTGTGTGGCTTTTGTGCTGGATTTCTGGCCTCTTGACTCTTATGACTGGGTGTAATTTTAATTGGGTTGATGTTATTTGGAGTACTGTGTGCCTCAGTTACCTGAACATCAGATTGTTTCCACATATTTGGGAAGATGTCTGCTATTACCTCTTCCCATATTCTTACGTCATTTGTGTTACCTCCTTTCTCACTGATGCCTAACAGTCTTACATTGTTCATCTTTACATCATCTCAAAGATGCTGAGTCATTTTTTTCTGCATCCCAGTTGTTCCTAAGAGATCTTTCCTTACATTTTCACTAGTTGCCATGCTGTCTTCAAGATCTAAAGTTCTATATACACTTTGTTTCAAACAGTTTTGCCTGCTTGTGATTGAGGTTTTAATTTCCTTTATAGCTCTTTGAATCTGTGTCATGCATTCTATTTCTTTCCTATATTTCTCATTCAAGGTTTACTTCATCTTTCTGTTCTTTTCCATTTTTCATCAGTGTCTTCTTTACAAATGTTTAATAGCTCTTTCATTGTAGTTATCATTTCTTTTTTTTTACTTGTGAAATTATCTCTGTTGTGATTTTCCCCTATGCTCCTCTGCAGTTGTTTCTTTACTTCAGTTCCTATTAGTTCAGAGATTTCAATTGTGTGACTCCCACCTCCTATGTCAATGCCTCCTGAGTCTGTTCTGGGTGAACTCTGGGCTTGAGAGTGCATTTTGCTCCTTCCTTTTGTCATTTTCTGCTGCCTCCACTGACCAGAGAGGGCTCCTGTAGTTCTTTGTCTCTAACTGGGCTTGGCTGGTCCCAGCAGTCCAGAATGGACTGGCTGTATCTGGTGACTTGCAATCATGTGGCTCTTTTTGGCCCTGCTGAGGTAGAGTGTGGCAGCTGCACCTGGTGCCTTCTGGTCACGCGGCTCCAGCTGAAGTAGAATGGATCAACTCTGCTTAGTGGCTTCTGGTCTCTTTACTCTTTCCTATTAGGCTGAGGTGGAATGGGCCAGCTGCGCCCAGTGACTTGTGGTCATGGTGCTCCTTTCCCTTAGGCCCACTGAGGAGGGATGGGTCGGCTGCACCTAGTGGCCTCTGGTCTCACTACTCCTTCTTGTTAGGCTGAGGAGGAACAAGCCCGCTGGGCTCATTAAGAATTAATCACAAATTTATATTTATTTGTGGGTTATTCAGTTCCACTATTCTATAATCTATTTTGTGCCAGTAGCAAACTATTTTAATTAGCGTAGCTTATTAGTGTAGCTGGTCCTCCGTCTACGAGCTCTGAAACAATAGATTCCATTAACAACAAATCAAAAATACTCTGGAAAAAATACATCTACATTAAATATGTACATACTTTTTTCTTGTCCTTGTTCCCTAAACATTACAATCTGTTGATTATTTACATACCTCTTACCAACGAGACATGACATTTGTATATCACATTAGGTATTATAAGCAATCTAGAGATGGTGTAACATGTATGGGAGGCTATGCAACAATTATATATGAAAACATCATGCCATTTTATATAGGGGGCTTGGGCGTCTTTCAATCTCGATATCTGTAGGGGGACCAGAAACCAATCCTATTTGGATACCGAAGGATGTCTGTATGTTTAGAAATACAATAATGTGATGCCTCCTATTCTATTCTTTTTATGTGAATTAATTGCCTTTACTATTTGTGGTCTTTTGTACTTTAAATTTTAGAATTATATTTTCTGTTTTTATGAGAAAAGATGCTTTTGATAAGGATTGTATTGAACCTATGAGCTGCTTTGGATAATATTTTTTATTTCTAAGTAGTTATTAAAATGCACACTTATAAGATACAGGAGTTATTTGAATTTATTGTATAATAAACTGATGGCAGAAGTTAGAAAATGAGACTGTCACATCTAGTCCTAGGGAAAATTCACTAAGTTTATGCAAAGATCCTATAACATTTAAGGTGATGCTACCATGGGAAAGGAAGTATATAAGAAAAATTGAGCTTGTAATATAAATGTATTCATTTCAAAATGCAATACTTCAATTAAATTTGAAAGCAAATCTTATTACTACTGAAAAATACTTGGGGACACCAAATATAGCACTAGGACAGTGACTTTCTCATATCATGTTTAGTTACCTGGTGCCAATTTTATACAAGGGCATCAATGAGCTTCACCCTCAGATTGGATTTAGCCCTAGAGCTTGAGAATGTTACTTCTATTATTTCGAAAATATTAAACAGCTGAAATCTTTCTTCCTATGTATGGTGCTCACAGAATAACTGAACAGCTTTAACAGGGTAAAGAGAGGAGAGCTGTAGTACTAGATAAACAAATTACAGATCTGCAGGAGTTTGAAAGCTTTAATCACACAGCGTGAAAGTGTGTGCATATCTTGTAATCGGTGAAGGAATGTTTACATGGGTATTATGGGGCCTCTCGCTTCTATTAGCCCAGCAGCTCCATAAAACCTTTTAAAAATGAACGTAAGATAATATTTTGAATAACCTAAGCATGTCTTCATTCAAACTGGTAATTCAAGAGAAAAGAATGAAGAAATATTTTCCTTGTGAAGATCCTCTTACTAGGTGTTACCTTCTATCTTTACCAAACTTACCTCAAAATCTGAGCACTGTCCTACAACAGAAAAATCACACTAAAGTTTGAAGTATCTTTTTGACATTATCTCAGCTTTAAGATAGGATTTCAATTATGAGCCTACCAATGAAGAAATTGGGAACCTAAGAGTTGGTAGGATAGGCTCTACGTCATTCAGAGATGAGCTTTTCTTTCATCTTATCATTTGATTATTTTGTGTGTTTTCTAGTGCAGCGTTTTATGAGGATTTATGAAATGCTTACTGTGTGAGGCTGATGGATTTAGCAAATAAAAACATAACTCACAGTGTCCAATATAAATTCCAGATAAGGAACCAGTTTTGTAATGTGTGTCTTAATTATTGCAGTTCTAAAAATTATTGCCAGTCAAAAATTCACATTTAACTGTATTTTATTAGTCGACTATACCTATAGGAAAGAGGCCATGCTAAGAGACAGGAATTTATGCCATGGACTTATTTATATCGGTGCTATCTTGAAATAAACATATCTACAGGATACAATCAGTAATTAGCTATGTGGAATTTAAGGCACATATACAATCGTTGAGCTTTAAAGACTGTAGAAAAGCTCTAGGAGGGTAATGTACAGCAAGCAGTCAGTTTTTCATTTTGCTAACACGTAGCATATAAAAAAGACCAATGACACAGAACGGCGAGGCTAGGGAGCACATCAAGCAAAAGGGTTTATACTTCATTCTCTTGATCAGAGTTCTCTGATAGAAAAATAATAAGAGGCAGCAATAGAAGCCACAGATAAATTTATATATTATTGATAGCCACACTAAGAAATGCAGAATATGAATGAGGTAGAGCTAATTTTAATAATATATGCTATTCAGTGTATTAAAGGTTTTATTTTAGTAGTGGCCCAATATAGAAACCACTGACAGAGTTCTGTTTTATATTTACAAACTGCTCATAATTTGAGGATTGACACTGTACCCTCAGGACATTTGAATACAGACCAGGCGCATCTGGACTGATCAACAGTCACATGTGGCTGGTACCTGACTTGTCACCTGGCACAGCCCTAGGAAGCAGCAATCTATTCAGTAGGTGTGAGCAAAAGTCATGGGGATCAGAATGGGGCTTCAGAGCCACTTGCTGCATGGGAGAGTAGAGAATAGGGACACGCTCCTGGAGTAGTGCAGACGTGGTCAGGAGCACCTGGCCTGTGCTGGCAGGCAGGACAGGGGACCGGGGAAGTGCCAATGCTATGGTATGTGCTAGCAGTACTGTAAACCATCCATATAAAGTATTTATCTCTGGGGCCAAAGGGGACAGAAGTATGTGACAGAAGAGACAATGTCTCCACCATCACTAATACCATGCAGCAGTCCAAAGATGCCCCAAATGAACATATAAATGTGCGTGGAGAGGGGGGAAAAGATTTGCGATGAAGTGATCTTTCTAGAATTTTTCAAGATTCCTTCATTTCTAGAGGTAAACACAGAAAGATGCATTTTTAATACAACAGAAATGTCTTAAACTTGGTTAGATAATGACAACCTATGGTACACAAAATTCTATTTCTTCAGAATTTGTAAATGAAGAACAAAATTTTTATGGATATTCAAGGAACAGAAAAAAAAGAATATTTGGCTGAACACACCATGGACCCAGAAATTTAAATGTGTCTCAGGATCCAATTTCACTAGAAGATTTCCAGGCAGTCATGGGAAAAATAGAAAATCTAGCTGTAGTTCTTGTACACGCCTTTTAGTCACTGGATCCTGGCCATGGCCAGGCTCCTGTGTATAACTACGTTTAAGAGGGATTTCATTGTTCTGGAGCTTTTGTCATTCATCGTCACATGGAATGCATTTTTCCAATGATGCCCCCCAAACATCGCACTGTTGTCTACATTTTTTCAGATGAAAACATCAAGATGTGGAAATGAAAAGTAATGTGGTCTAAATCACAACACTCATGGGCTGGGTCAGAAATACATTCCATACTTTTGCAACCAACTCTTAATGACTTTTCTGGTATTCTGTCATGGCTAACAGTTTTCAACAAGTTGAGAATTAGCCATGTGTCTCTTTATAGGCAAGTAAAACATTCTGCTCATTTAGGGTTAGATACTGGGTGTCAAAAGGCAAATGAATTTTCACAGGTGAGGCAAGAGACAGACAAGAGGGATATAAAGGAAACACCAGAATGAGGAGATTTGTCAGTCCATTTCTTAAAGTTGGGCAGCCACAGCAACGAATCTGTAGCATTTTGTGACAGTAGCATAATGCTGCTGATATCACTGTCTCTCATAAAATCTTGAAGAATTAGCATAAGCTGTACAATAATTTTAAATATCAATGTAAAGATAACAATGTTTTAAACTTAAAAAGTTCATAAAGATAATATCTATTGAATCAGTTATGATAGTAATGTACTGTATTTTAGCATTTTCTATACTGGAACATTTCTAAAATGGCTTGCATTATATATGGATGGGGCAGCAAAATCCCATACATTCAGAAAAATATAGTTCCCATAGTTATTTATTTGATAGATATATTTTGAAAGTTAAATATTACATGGCAGTACACCCAGTGAAAAGTGCTCAAATTTCTTATTATTAATATTTTGAAAAAAATGTCAAGTAAGGTAACATGTGAAAGTAGGTTGAAAATTATAAGGCATTATAAAACTAAGAATACTATTAAAGTTAGTCAAATTATCATTCAATGGGTGTAGAGTTTCAGATATGAAAGATTAAAAAATACTGGATGTCTATTTTGTGACAATGTAGATATGCTTACCATAACTAAATTGTACATTTTGGAACAAAGCTTTTCTGCTAGAGGGTTGAGAATGTACGTTAACAGACCGACAATTGGAGAAAAAGAAGGGCTATAAGGATAGCCAATATTTTGGCCCTAGCCCTTCAAGGTCAATAAAGACCCAGGATATAAGAGAACCTGTGCTATAATATCCTATAACTCAGAGGTGTCCCAAATTTCCTGGTCAAGGAGATTATGGGACCTCAGAGGAAAGGGATGAATGAACTGCAGTGCGTATAAGGAGAGTCACCCAGAGAAAAACATTCTCTCAGGCTTTCACAGAAAGCAAAATGGCCAAGCAATGGCCGTGACTCGTCCCGAAGACTGACACTAACAACAGTTCTACAAAGTACTGTGTATGGTCTCAAATTTAATCCTGAGGGGATTTGACCCTGGAAGATACAAAAAAAATAATAAAATAAAATAAAATGAATGTTTAGTTATGCAGGTCTTGCTTCGACTTGCCCTTGACCACCCAGCAAGGGAAAAAAAAATCCTTAATTACAATGCATGGAAAGCAGAGCTAGATTGGTGAGATGAGCTTTAGGAGGCTCAGATTCAATAGCCTCCAACGTCACAAGCTTCACTGGTGGCACACTGCAATTGCAAAACCTTTGATTGTATATGTATCTGCTTCCTCTTAGTCCAAAGAGAAGTATATTCTTTCCTGTTTTTTTCTTTCTTTCTTTCTTTCTTTCTTTCTTTTTTCTATGCAACATTAATAGGGAGGTGGGTCATGCCCACACACTGCAC